>PVJA010053061.1:0-12131 GCA_004027025.1 Myocastor coypus
CGCCTAAGCTTTCCTAAGCGGGCGCTTTAGACCACTGAGCCATCCCACCGGGCCCTGAGGCCTGTTTCATGCTTCTTTGTTGCTATTGCTATCTTCTGTCACCATGAGCTACTGTCCCTCTGCCATGTGCCACCCCACCTTAGAACTAGTCAATTATGGACTGAAACCTTCACAAACTGTGAGCTAAAAATAGCCTTTTCCCCTTTAACTTTGGGTGTTGGGTATTTTGTCTCAACAAAAAGAAAAGTAACTAAGACTCAGTTGTTTCATCTTCCTGGACACTGTCATGGTCAAGGGTAATGGTCTTGCAGGGATGTTGTTGTTTTCTCATGCTGTATCGGCCTCAGGGTACTGGGATCAGAGGTGTAATTATCATCCATAAGGACTTCTTGGGCTGGGGTGAAGTCCTCTGAGGCCTTGCTGTCTCTTGCAGAGTGACTGGGTGGCCAACTCCAGGAAGCTTCCTAATCTGGGAAAGTGAGAGTTTGGAACTCTAGTGTGACCTGGCCTATTCGAGACACCCTGCATGGAGCTTGTTTACATTATTGGGATTGACTCCACAAATCCCACATTGTGAGGACTTGCTGAGAATCCTCAGAGGTGCCTTACACAAAGCCTTGGGCAGTGCTTTCTTTTTCCTGAAGAGAGGATGTGTCCGGCTGGTAAATGGGAAGAGGATGCATGGACTAAACCAAAGGAGTTCAGTGATGCTCTCAACTGTCAGGCATCTGACCTTGGGTAAAAGTGGATGGATCAGAGGCTCACAGTATGACCAGCCAGTTGGGGTTAACATTTGGGAAATTAGATGGTGATCATTTTTTGTTTGTTTGTTTGTTTTTTTGTGGGACCAGGGTTCGAACTCATGACCTTGCACTTGCCAGGCAGGCACTTGTGCCACAGAGCTATCTCCCCAGCCCCCTAGATGGTGATCATTTAAACCTGAGGCTCTCTGGGACTATTTGAAGAGATCAGGTCAGTGTTGAATGCATTGGCTCTGTGTGTGTGTCTGTGTGTGTGTGCTCGTGCACACACACACACATGTGTGTGTTTCCATTTAATCTTTTTTTTTTTTTTTTAGGGCTGGCTCAGCCTGCGCTGGGGGTGGGGCCAGCGCAGCACGTGGTGCCAGGGAGTGAACCACAGTCCCCACAGTTGTCTAAGCTTTCCTAAGCAGGCACTTTAGACCAGTAAACCATCTCACTGGCTCCATTTAATTTTCTGCCTGTATTCATACATGGTGACATTTAAGATACAGTCCGCTAGTCCCTCTGCCTTGCTACAAGGCTCCTCCCTGTCCTGGGGCACAATTATGCACCAAGGTTGTTTGATTCTAGTGTAGTTGTCTGGAGTTTATGAGTAATTTAAACTGCAAGGCTTTGGCAGTTCATAATGGTGCTCAATGAACCAGAAACCTGTAGGCAGCAGGATAAATGGGAGTTCCACTGTGAGCTCCATTCAAGGGCCCCACTGTGTTATGTGAGCTGTGAACTGGGATCCAAGTTTGCCGCCTCAGGAGATTCAAGTGGAGGATATAGAGTCTAGGATTTGTTTTGTGAAAGTGATTAACACCACGTCCCACTGTGGCATTCCTAGTTGAATATCAGGAGACCAGCGTGTACGTCGGTAGCAGTTATAGTGAAACCGAGCGAGGGAGGAGGCAGGCCAATGGAGTCCATCTGCCCTCTGGAAAAGGGACAAAATAAGGTCATTTCCAACATTTGGTCTAGGAGCATAACTCACACTTGAGGACAAGTCACCTGGCTGGGGGTGCTGTGGGGGAACGATACGCTGAGAGCCCAGATCATGTGGCCGCAGGCCTTGGTGAGCCCCTGCAGTCACAGACAGGCGCACATGAAAGTGGCAGTGAAGAAGGCCGGGACAGGGATCAGGACTGGACTGTGAGTGGAAGTTCTAGGGAGGGTTTAGTTGCTGTACTGGGGAGCTCTGAGGAACCATGGATGCAGGCAGGCCACAGGGTGGTGTCCTAGGGAACAGTCATCTAGCCTCTAAACCCCAGGTTACTGCTGAGCTGCTGAGTAGGCGGGAGGTGGGGCCAAGCCGAGCTAAACATGCCCAAGAACTCTCCAATCCGGGTTCAGGGTTGTGCATTCACCCTGCTGCTGTCAACTTTTGAATAGTTTCCAGATTCTGTTAAAAGTAACTCTGACATTTTTGGACAGCATCAATGGCTATAGAGAGAGATGTTTTAAAGCTCTCCATTCTGTTCTTTGAGCTGAAGTCATTCCATTTGTGTGTATTTTAAAAAGTAAATATCAACTTGCTTTTTCAATTTTTTTTTTCCCAGAGAGTGGACAGTGTGGATGTTAGTATTTGTTTTCTTATTATTATTTTTTTTATTTTTAAATAGGAATTCCACAAAGAGGGGTGTGTGTGTGTGTGTGTGTGTGTGTGTGTGTGTGTGTGTGTGTTCATAAAACATTGTTACCTTCCAGTTTCTCTGGGTCAGAAACTCAGTAGGGTCCTTCTGTCTTGAATTGTAACCAATATGTGACTGTCCTGCTGTCTTCTGAAGGTTCATTTAGAACTGGAGAATTCACACCCAAGTTTGTGCATATATTTCTTTCATGATTGTTGCCATTTCTTTTTTGACCTGAGAGATTATACTTGATCTAATTTCTTCTGTAGCCTGATAGACTTCTTTCTTTCCCTCAGTTGCTATCATTTCAGGAATTCCAAGTGCGTGATTTCGAAGTTCTTGTGCTTCTTTGTCTCCTGGATTTGTGCCGGGTGGGATGGAGGACTGAGGCTACTTTTTGCTGCAGTATTTTGGCATTTTTTCGAAGCTCCCAGTGATCACCCAGACTTAGTGGTGCAAGTGTGGTGAGGTGTGTGTCTGTAGGTTCCCACTATAGTGGGGAGGAGGGTAGGCCTCACCAAGGCTCTTACTATCAGTGCTAGTAACTGGCCAATACTCAACAAAGCTTCAGTGTAGGTGGTGGGTGTTGGCCGGATTCACCAGGATCCCACCCAAAATCCTCCTAAGTTCTTAAAAGGTTGGGCCAGTGCCAGCACAACTCCACCCTGTGGGCTGGCAGCCTAAGGGACACAGCTCAGCAGAGTCCTGCAGGATGCACAGTGTCTTTCTAAGTTCTTAAATGGATTTACCAGGTGCCAGGAAAACTCCACCCCTACACGTGCTGCACCCACAGATTATACTCCCCAGAGTTCTTCAGGCTGCTTAGGGTCTTCCTAAGTTATTAAAAAGTTGGACTAGCACCAGCCCAAGATCCACACCTGCGCCCTGGAGTCTAAGATCACAGCTTGTTTCCATAATATATTATGAAGTAAGAAAAATCAAGATACAACAGTGTGATCTAAATCTGACAACAAAGATGAAAACCAGCATGTGAACAGAATAATAGGTATGATTACATGAATAACGAGGAAAGCAATGGAAAGGTAAACAACTATTGTTTAGGGGGGAAAGGAATGAGTAAGGGGTGAGTTGGGAGAAAGAGCAAAGAGGAGAAAAAGAAGAGCAAAAGGATAAATATTGTGAAGATCTTTTCAGACTGAACTCTAGCAAGAGGTCTTAAACACAAGGAGCCATCCATGAGCCAAACCAAATGGAACAAAGCCAAAGAAGCTTCTACAGTGTTTCTGTCTTATCTCTTCACAGCCTTTGAGAAGAGCTGCTACCAGTGCTTAAGGAGAACTGGAGCCCTCAGAACTCCTAGTATGTTTCATGTTTCATAATATGCAAGTATTTAGAGAAACTACACAGGACTGAGCCCTCTAGCCAAGAAGGTATAACAGGGATCTGACTTACCTCCAACAATCCTCAGGTACATCTGCATACCATTTTTTTAAATTTCAAAATATTTATTTATTTATTTTTGTACCTGAACTACAAAATTAGTCTTTGGAATTTAGTGAAAACATACTTGTCCTTTTTTCACTGCAGAAGTGATTGACTATGACAAGTTTTATGCGTCAGTACAGGACCTCTTTGATGTTGAAATGAAGAGTCAAGATGTGAAGAGCTTTTACAGGAAGCTCTGCAAGAACCCTGAGGCACCTATAGACTGGTGTGAGGTACACCAAAACCTTTTTGTATTTATAATGTGAAATCCAGGTATCATTTGCCTCTGTTTAGAATAAATAAATAAATGTTACTTCCTTAGGAGTTTAAAATATATATATATATATATATATATATATTTATTTTAAATTTAACAATGGTTGTAATACATATTTTCATCATTGGATCAGTTCAGATTAATAGATACAGGTATATAAGATTGATCAAACAATTACACATTAACACTTGCAATAAACATTTTTTTTTTTAACAGTTGACACACTACATATTGTCCTCGCAATAGGACCTGCATAACACTTTTAAGAGCACTGGAGGGGCTGGTGGGAGTGGTCTAAAGTGCCTGCTTAGGAAAGCTTAGGTGGCAGCAGGGACCAAGGTTTGATCCCCGGCACCACATGCTGTGCCAGCCCGGCCCCAGGGCAGGCTGAGCCGGCCATAATAAATAAATAAATAAATAAATAAATAAATAAATAAATAGTTTTGTTTTGTTTTGTTTTGTTTAAAAAAAAAAAAAAAAAAAAAGAGCACTGGAAATTAGATAAGAAAAGACAATGATCCCTGAAAGACAGGATGCAATCATAGTGAACCTCATGGCTTTCAAACCAGGGCACAGGGAGGGAGGATTTCCTGCTCTGAACTGAAACCTCTAAACCTCTGTAAACTGAGTATCTCAGGTATTGATGTTAGTGACAGAGAGCTGTCTTAACAGATCTTTCCCCTCTGAGAATTCACTTTCATGTTTAGCCCATGGCCTTTCCTTCCTTCCATTCTCCTCCTTCCCTCCTCCCTCTTTCTTTTCTTTCTTTCTTTCTTCCTTCCTTCCTTCCTTCCTTCTTCCCTTTCTTCCTTCCTGTCTCCCTTTTTTCTTTGTCTGTCTCCAAGTCTTTCCCTCCCTCATTTTTTCTATCTATTCTGTCAATCCTGCCAGTTGTCTTCTTTTTTTATCTCAAATATTGTCATTTTCATCTCTAGAAGTTTAGTATGTGTCTTTTTATATATATATCTCATGCCTCTATATTTAACTTTTGACCATATGGAGCGCAGTTACAGTAACTGCTTTAATGTCCTTGTCTTCTAAGTCAGATTTTTGGGTCAGTTTTGAGTGACTGATTCCCCCCTCCTCTTTCATTATGTATTATATTTTTGTTTCTTTGCATGCCTGGTAATTTTTATTGAACACCAGGTGCTAAGAATTTTACTTGGTTGGATGCTAGATATTTTTGTGTTCCTATAAATGTTCCTGCTTTTTCTCTGGGATATACTTAAGTTATATGGAGCCAGATTGATCTTTTCAGATCTCACTGCTAAACTCTATTATGTGAGTTGAAAGGCATGTTTAGTTGCAAGTTAACTATTCTTCATTATTGAGGAAGGACCCTTCTGAGGAACTATCTGATGCTCCATACACTTATCTCTAGTAGCATCAGGCACTGTTCCTTGCCTATAAAGGCACTGGACTCTATGCTCTCTGTGTCTTTTCTTAGTGCAAGGCAGTGTCTTCATAAACATATATGATTTCTGTGCTGTCCAGGGCTCCAGAGGAGACCTGGAGACCTGCAAATTTCTTTTTCTGCAACTCTCTCCTCTTTTGTTTTTTGTTTTTGGCCTCCATAATTTCCTTGGGTTCCTAGCTAAGCTGGTCTCAAACTTTTGGACTTAAGAAATCCTGCTGCCCTACCTCACACGTAGCTGGTACAGAAGGGATGTGCCACTATGCCTACGCAGTCTGCCTTGAAGACATGCCCACAGTGACCCCAGAACCTCCTAAGGATCCCCACCTATTAATCCTTTTTTATTTTATTATATTTATTTATTTATTTATTTTGCCTTTTTGAGACAGGGTCTTGCTATGCAGTTCAGGCTGGCCTTGAGCTCACTTTTGTAGCCCAGGCTGGTCTCAAACTCGCAGCAATCCTCCCTCCTGCCTTAGCTTCCCAAGTTCTGGGATTACAGGTGTGCCCCACCATGCCTGGCTAATCCTTTTTTTAAAAAGCTATAATAATTCACATTTTTCCAAAGCCAACCATAGGTATGAGAGTACTATATATTCCTGCCAACAGCAGACATTATCACATGTATAGGTTCTTTTCGATCTAAATAATACCTTGCAGTTATTTTATTTTACAATTTCATGATTAGGAGATAGGTTGGGCATGTTTTCTTTTGGGGGGGGGCATGTTTTCATATGCTTTGAATAATATAAATTCTCTTTTATTTATGTTGTTCAGTCTTTCTTTCTTTCTTTCTTTTTATGTCTTTTTGAAAGAGGGTCTCAATATGCAGTTCAGGCTGGCCTTGAGCTCGTTTTTGTAGCCCAGGATGGTCTAAAACTTGCACTGATCCTCCTGCCTTAGCCTCCCAAGTGCTGGGATTACAGACGTGTGCCACCATGCCTGGCTTCAGTCACTTTTCTATTAGATTGTTGTGTCGTTTTTTGGGATAACCCTACAACTGTAGGTATTATTCCTTTATTATATACATTGCAATGCTGCTCTCTAATTTTTTTGACTTTGTTTAAATAACAAAGAAATCCCAGTGCTTATGAGGCTGAGGCAGGAGGATCAGTGCAAGTTCGAGACCAGCCTGGGCTACAAAAGTGAGCTCAAGGCCAGTCTGAACTGCATAGTGAGACCCTGTCTCAAAAAGATAAATACATACATACATAATACATACATAATACATACATACATACATACATACATACAAAAATAAAATAAAATAAAAAAGAAAGAGAAGCCAGGGTCCCACCGTTGACTATTTTTTCTTTTTACTTTCTTCTTCTTTTTTCTTTCTTTCTTTCTTTTTGTTGCTGCTCCTTTTTTTGACAAACATCTATTCATTTTTTTTAAGATTCTGTTTGTTTATTTTATTTATTTTTTTTTTTTTATGGCTGGCTCAGCCTGCCCTGGGAGTGGGGTTGGCGCAGCATGTGGTGCTGGGAGTTGAACTGTGGTCCCTGCAGTTGCCTAGCCTTGCCTAAGCAGGTGCTTCAGACCAATGAGCTATCTCACCGGCCCCGGTCTAATCAATTTTAAACAGCTTTTGTTCTGCTTTTACCTCTAGCTTTTGGATCAGCAGTACGTTCACAAGACACTGATTGATCAGGAGTCCTTTTTCTTTTTTCCTTTAAATTGTCCATGTAAACATCTATGTTACTCTCCCTGAGATTGAGTTGTTCCTGGAATAAACCACGTATGCCCTCACTGTCTTCTTCTTTGGACGCACTACTGGGCTGCATTTTGTAATGTTTAGGTTCACCTCTTTATCTCCACATTATTTTTTTTTTCTTGTTTCAGAACTTTTGTTTGTTTATTTATTTATTTTCATGGCCGACTCAGCCTGCCCTGAGGGCAGGGCTAGTGCAGCATGTGGTGCCGGGGTTCAGACTGTGGTCCCTGCAGCTGCCTAAGCTTTCCTAAGCAGGCACTTTAGACCACTGAGAAATCCTGCTGGGCCCTTTATGTCCACATTATGACGGAGGTTGGGCTGGGGCAGAGGTCAGTGACTACTGTCCGCCAGGCAAATACACTTTAGTTTCCTTTTTTTTTTTTTTTTCCCCCTGGGTCTTCCTGCAAATCTACACTAGGAGCTAGTTACCCCAGGCCTTGAAGAAATCAAGAGGAAGTTCTGATCCTCTTATAATCAGAAATAAATTATTCTTTTCATGGCTTCAGGATATCCTCTTTTTTTTTATGTATTTAGTACAGGGTCTACAGGGTCTCACTACACAGATTGGACTCACAATGATCCTCCTGCTTTCAGCCTCCCAAACACGGGGATTACAGGCACATGCCACCATGCCCAGTATCAGTTGCCCCGGGGCCTGGGCTGGCATAGCATGCTGGGGATTGAACCCCTGCTTTCCATTTTAGAATAGTTTTTTTTTTTTTTTTCAGATGGTCTTGAAAAGTCAAAAGAGTAATATTTTATATGTGAAAACAATATCAAATTCATATTTAACTATCCACAAAATTATATTGGAATCCTGCTGTGTTCATTCACTTACATATTGTATCAGTCAATGCTAATTAGAGAAACATTCAATACAAGATATACAAGTATATAAGAATTATATACAAGATTGCTTTACAGTGGCTGCCTGCAGAATCAGATTTAGAAGAGTACAAAATGACTATGGGCTGGAAGGCTGAAGGATATAGTCAAAGACTTGGAGCTCACTGCAAGTGTGCTATGAGTCTGTACCAAGAGGCTGCGGGGTCTGTCCTATAAGTCAGTCAGAAGAGGACATCCAAGGAGAAGGTAAAGACTAGAAATCCTCCAAAGAAGCAGAAATGAAGCTTCCTTCTGCCTTTCCCTTCATAGCCTTCAGGCAACAAGCCTACTGGTTGGCGCTCCTCATACCCAGGGTAGGTCTTCTGTCATTAGCAAATCTCCTCAGCCACACTCAGAACTATGCTGATCCAATTTTTTTTTTTTTTTTTTGTCTTTTTGAGACAGGGTCTCACTATGCAGCTCAGTCTGGCCTTGAGCTCACTTTTGTAGCCCAGGCTGGTCTTGAACTCACACCAATCCTGCCTCAGCCTCCCGAGTGCTGGGATTACAGGCGTGCACCACCACGCCCAGCTGCTGATCCAATTTGGTTGCACATTTCTTACTTAAATTCACACAATCAGCTGTCACACATGCCATGTAAGGCAGTGTTTGCTAGCTATAAAGTCAAATATTTACAACAGAAACCTTAGAATAGCGAGACCCTGGCTGAAAAAGACCAAAAAAAAAAAAAAAAAAAAAAGAAACTTTAAGACCTGAAAACTTAGAATATTTACTACTAGGCTCTTTCTAGAAAGAGTTTACCGATATTTAGTCTTCCTTTTTGGGGGGAGGTGGGTATTTTTGTTTGTTAGTTTTTTGTTTTTTGAGACAGGGTCTTGCTATGCAGCTTAGGATGGCCTTGAGCTCACTTTTGTAGCCCAGGCTGATCTCGAACTCTCAGCCATCCTCCTATCTCGGCCTTCCAAGTGCTGGGATGATAGAGGTGAGCCACTATGCCTGGCTCAAGGTGGGTATTTTTTTTTTTTTGTCACTTTGGTTTTAAGGTTAAAATGGCTCTTCAAGTTAAAAAAAAGAATTAAAGTTTAGTGTAAGTGTTAATGTTTAATTATTTGACCAATCTTACATGTCTATATCTATTCATCTAAACAGATGTGATGATGAAAATATGTAATGCAACCATTGTTAAATTTTTGTTCTTGTTTTTTTTCTGTTTAAATTTTCATACTTATATCTTGTAACAATAGGTTAAGAAATTAAAATTTGCCCAATACTGATTTATAATGTTCTTATAAGTGGCAACAAAAAAATTCTTTCAAAAAATAACATTCAATGATCTCTTTAAATGTAATTTTAATCCTTTAAGCTAAAAGCAATAATAATTTAATGCAATAAGCCAAGTACATGTTAAAACCTGAACTATACAAAGAGGTTTCAATAGCTATATGTGGTTTTTGTGTGTGTCTGTATGTGGTACTGGGGATTGAACTCAGCAATTTGTGCTTGCCAGGCAGGCACTTACACCTCTGAACTACATCTGCAGCCCTCATATATGTTTTTTTTTTTAATTTATTTTATTTTTATGTTATAGCCAGCTCAGCCTGCTCTGGGGGAGGGTCTGCTGCAGCATGTGGTGCTGGGGATTGAACAGCGGTCCTTGTGGTTGCCTAAGCTTGCTTAAGGAGATGCTTTAGACGGCTGAGCCATCTCACCGCCCCCATATATGGTTTTAATCGAGTACATTTTTCTACAATGAACAAGCATTTACAAACCTGTTAATATAACACTACTCCAAATGCTTATCTTGCCACCAGCCATTTAAGCATCACTGTCCCTACTATTGAAAGCATTTAGCTTCAGAAGCTTTGATCTTAGAAACTGAGATCTCCTAAAACTTAACAAATATCTGTAGTGTGGTATAAGCCAAAAACTTTTTTTTTTTTTGTGACAGGGTCTCATTACACAGTTGAGGCTGGCCTTAAGCTCACTTTTGTAACCCAGGCTGGTCTCAAACTCGAACTGATCCTTCTGCCTCAGCCTCCCAAGTGCTGGGATTACAGGCATGCGCCACATCGCCGGGCTCAAGGTATCGGCATTTATATACAGATTCGAGGGTTTTTTTTGCTGTTTGTTTTTAGCGGGACTGGGACTTGAACTCATGACCTTGCACTTGCAAGGCAGGCACTTGTGCCATGGAGGTATTTCCCCAGCCCCCAAAAAGCTTTTAAATAAATTTTTAAAGAGCTCGGGCCCGGCGGGATGGCTCAATGGTCTAAAGTGCCTGCTTGGGGAAGCTTGGGCGGCTTCAGGGACCTCGGTTCGATCCCCAGCACCACATGCTGTGCCAGCCCTGCCCTCGGGGTGGGCTGAGCCGGCCATGAAAATGAGTGAACAAACAAACAAGGGTTCTGAAACAAGAAAAAATAAATAATAAATAAAATTTTAAAAAAATAAATAAATAAAAATAAAAAGCTTTAACACAGGAGCACTGACATGAAACTGGTTTCCCCAAAACAAAAAAAAGTCATCTGTAGAAAAGAGAGTAAAACAAATTATCTCTTAAGACAGATAAACATTCTTGCAAAAACTTAGTTTCCTGTATCCTCACCTTAAAAGAAACACAGAGTGGTTCACTATGTATAATCTCTCAGACAACTATTGTCTAAAACTGTCAGAATCCATGCAGCACATGCCTCAGCTATCACACTCAAAAAGACCATTGAGATTTTGCATATTAAACAGCTAGAATATGACTTCCAACGGCATGAATGTATGTGATATATAAATACAAATTACTCTTCAAATGTCAAAAGTCAGAAGGGACTGTATGGTTTGCAAAATAGTTTAACATATATGTAGTCACTAAAATCTAGTAATTCAAGTATAGTCATACAAAAGCAAGCAATTAAAGACTTAAATCAAATGCTCCAAAAGCAAAGATCTGAAACAAAAAGCTAAAAACTTTGTTTCTTCCTCTTATGTATATGCCTAAACATCAGGACATTACTGTAGAAAATAAAGTTATACGTGGTTTCCAAAGATCACAAAATTTCAGGAAGTACAAAAGGTGTCAAGACCCATGGTTTGCTTCATCAAATGCTTTTCTGGCTCATTTCAATTCTTCATTCATTGTAAGCAAGTCTTTAACCCTAGCAAACTTCCCTGGGTCCTTTCTAATCAAGAAGATGATATCTTTGGCTTGTACTTGACCTTATCTTCCAGTGGACATTGCCTTGCAAGTGTCAGTGATGAACTCTATGACAAGGTCTTCAAGAATATCCACTGATACAGGTGCTGTCACCTTCAAACCCATGCATCCTATATTGTAATTCTTTGAAGAAAAGTCTCTTTCTTTCAGCCTGTCCACCTTCAGCACCTTCTCCAATTTCTATATTTTGCTCCTCAAAGGTAGGATCCTCTTCCTCATCTGCCATCCCATCAGCCAACAAATCTTGCAATTTTTTTTTTTTTTTTTGCAGGACCAGGGTTTGAACTCATGACCTTGCACTTGCCAGGCAGGCACTTGTGCCACAGAGCTTTCTCCCCAGCCCCTGCAAATTGTTTTTAATCAAGATGATGATGATGATGATTTTTTTAAAATTTGGTACAAGGTCTCACTATGTGGCTTGGACTCACAGTGATCCTCCTGTTTTCAGTCTCCTCAGTGCTGAGATTACAGGCATGTGCCACCATGCTTGGTCTCATGTGATCAGCTCTATGTGCCCTGGGGGCGGAGCAGGCCCAGCATGTGGTACTGGGGATCAAACCCCAGTCTCTGCGCTTACCTAAGCAGGTGTTCCGTCTACTGAGCTATCTCCCTGGCCAAGACTTTTCTTATTTATAGCTTTTAAAATTGACAAAAATAGCCAGGTGTGGTGGCACATGCCTGTAATCCCAGCGCTTGGGAGGCTGAGGCAGGAGGATCGATGTGAGTTCGAGACTGGGCTGCAAAAGTGAGCTCAAGGCCAGCCTGAACTGCATAGTGAGACCCTGTCTCAAAAAGACAAAAAAAAAAAAAAAAAAAAAAAAAAAAAAAAAAAAAAAAAAAAAAATTTTT
>PVJA010053062.1:0-10000 GCA_004027025.1 Myocastor coypus
AGCTCACTTTTGTAGCCCAGGCTGGTCTCGAACTCACACCGATCCTCCTGCCTCAGCCTCCCGAGTACTGGGATTACAGGCATGCACCACCACGCCCGGCTAGTAGGAGGAGTTTTAAACTGCAGAATTAGTTATACGGCAACAATAACACTTCTGGAGCTGTGTCTGGAAGCCATACGGGAGTGTTCTCCCAGCCCAAAATTTCTCCTTCCTAATCTATCATTCTTATTTATTTATTAATGTATTTGGCTATTGTAGGGTCTCACTATACAGTTCAGACCCATGGTGATCCTTCTGTTTTCAGCCTCCCCAACACTGAGAATATACGCCCAGACTCTGACTGGCTCAACCCACAGTAAGGACAGGGCTTGGTGTGGCATGTGGCACTACCCATACAATGGCGGTCCCTACACCTGTCTAAGCTTGCCTAAGCAGGCACTTTAGTCCACTGAACTATCTCACTGGCCCCCCTAACCTGTCATTCTTGTTAAAGAAAAGGTGTCCTCAAAGCCATAAGCCCTTCCTTCCTCTCCTCAGCCTCTCAGTACCCTTCTAAGGGAAAACTCACACCTTTTCCCACCCTGAGGAAACATCCTACCCCTCCGTCATCACCGCTTCACTTGCCACTATTGCAGTTTTACAGGCTACCAGAAGCGGCTGGAGGGAAGTTCACCATGGGAATGGAGACTGGGAAGTGAAAGAGCAGAGACTGATGGGAGAGGAGGTTGGCAGAGACAAGTCGGTAAAAGATAAAGAGATTCCTAAGCAGAGAGATGAGAGGTGGGCCTTAGTGAGAACAGGATGTGCTAGGAAGCAAACGCCTGAATTCAGTGAGTAACTACAGAGCAAAGCAGCAGGGAGAGAGCAAGGGCTGCTCAGAGCTTCTTCCTCCAGCAAAACTCTGTTGTGTCTCAGTTACTCTTCTCTCATTGCTGGGGCAAATACCCGACACCCAAAATGAAAGAAAGAAAGCTTTATTTAGCTCACAGTTACTGGAGGTTTCAGTCCATACTCAGCTGGCTCTAAGGCAGAGAGGCACATGGCAGAGCAGCAGTTCATGGCAGAGGAACAGCAACTGAAGCAACACAGAGAGAGTCCGTTTCTCTGTCTCTTATATTACATTCAGGCTCTCTGCCTCAGGATCTCTGCCTCAGCCCATACCCATAAACCTAGCAGTACTCAGACCCATAATCTTACCCTTGGATCAGCCATAATCCCAGCGGATCATGAGTTAACCTCAAACTCTAGAAGTCCCTGCCCCATGGCTACATGAGGCTTTGGGGGGACAACTAGACACAAAGCGTAACACTCTGAAAGCAACGTGATGGGTAACTTGATACTGTCAACCTAATGGGAGTGAAGAAAGCATTGCCCAGTGCAAGCTTACCCTCAGCCTGCTCCACTGCACCATAAAAAAGTGAAAGGTAAAACTTAAGAAAGGCTACAATTAGGGCAAGAACACAGCCATGGCCTAAAGATGCCCTTTGGTAAGGACCACCACAACAGAAGGAAGACCATTTAAGGAAGACCCCTTCATCACCCACGATTCCAATCTTCTCATTCATTAAACAAGCATTTCAGTGAGTGGGGCTGTGCTAGACGCTAGTGTCACAGCATTTGAGGAGACAGGCAGCGTGCTTGCCTTCATTGGAGTTCCGGTCCACAGACTAAGATGTGCACGTGACGAAACGTCAGGTGCCTTAAGAGATAAAGCAGCGCAGGTTTGCAAAAAAGGTGAGAAATATTTAGCAGAAGATAAGAATCGCACCAATAAAGATGTGTGCAAATACAGCATATGATCTGGGTGTAGAAAGGGAGCTAAACCGGAAAGAGCAATGAGGAGGGAGGCCACTGAAGGCAGAGAAGGGGAAACAAAGAAAAAGGAATGGGGACCGGGGGCATGGTGGACATGGTGGACATGGACCAAGGGGCTGGTCTGCATGAAGCGTGATGTGACCAACCCAGGCCTCACCTCTCTCCCCACCGCAGCCTCACCCACAGCTCCTGTCTTTTCGTCTCTTGCTACTTCCACCTCCCTATCTCTGTCCCCAGGGAACCCTCAGCCCAAATGGACAGATTTATGAGCAGCAATACTCCCTTCCTTGGATCAATGGCCAAAGATCAATAGCCATAATGCAGTAAATTAATCCATATTCATTAGAATTGAATTGAGCAAATGATATTATAAAATTTCCCTTAGAAATCTATGCAAGGAAATTAGAGAAAGTTGTTCCAATGTCGTTAGTGTCTGCCCAGCCACAGGTTTAAGAAATTTAGGCAAGGGGAGCTGCTGTTCATTTTCAAAGACAGCTTAAAGCATTCTTCAGGGGAATAGCTATATTTGCCACTTAGATGCAAGAGTGTGGAGATCGGAGAGATGTTTTCCTCCCCGTGGATTTGTAGATCTAGGAAGGATAATTGGCTAAATGAATTATGGGTCACCTCCAGTCCTAAGCATTCTGTCACTCTCAGATTCCTCCCTGACATCATGAGGAGGCACAACTAAGCCTGAGGATTATCAGTCATAATCACTAATTCAGAAAATAGCCTTAGCTCCTGAAGACCACGCTGCCACACAGCCCCACTCCGTCCCAAGAAGTCGCTGGCCTTTCTCACTGTCACCTCCTGAGTCTCCATTTGTCACGCAGCTCACAAAATAAGAGTAGACACCGGGGTCACAAGGGAGACTTGAGCTAATGCAGTTGTAACCGGTGGAGGAAACTCAGAGGAAAGATGCAAGTACGGCTGGGTGAAAATTCACAGGGCAGAAGCAGGGGGCCTGCACTCCAGCTCTGACTCCACCTCCTGCTAGCTGGGAGAAGCTGCCCTAATCATTCCAAGCCCCCTTCTTCTTCTCTATAAATAAAACAATAATATAGGAATTCATACCTGGACAGAGTTGTTATGAAGATTAATTGACACAATGTACAGTGAAAGGACTCCACAAACTGCAGAACACAATTTAAAATTATTATATTGTCCTGAAGACTCAAAGATGTTTTTCTGAGGCAGGTATCTTATTAATGCAAGCTCTTGGTAGGTTTCATAAGGTCCACGCATGCCCTGAAATTGTATGCCAAATTGCATTTCTATGTCAAATGTACATCTTGAAAAGGAAGAGGACAAGTGGCTTTTAAAAGATAATCGAAGAGGTACATGAGGTTGTGGAGACTGAGAACTAAGGACCCCTGACATAAAGACCAAAGAGGTGGGCCTGTCTGTGCAGAGGCAACTATTTATCATGACAAGAGAGACTCATCTAAGCGGGAGCTGCTGCAGGACCGAACACCAGCGTCAGGGAGGGAAGGTGAGATGTCGAGGCGGTGAGGCCCAGCAATAGCACACTGACTTGTCTTGAACTTGGACTGGTGTGACAGCCCCCTGGCTTGGTTGCCAGACCTCCAACCAGGGCCTCCACACAGCCAACTCCAGGGAGTTCTGTTCAGTTCTGTGTGACCAGAGGCTTGGAGCACAAGCCTGGGGAAGACAGAGAGATGGCGCTCCCTCTACCTTCCTCCTCTTCTACCTTCCTCCGGGTGTCTCATTTTTACAGCTAAAAACAAATCAGAGATTCCCTGACAGCTTCTTACCTTCTCCAACTCCAGTTTCTTCCTTCTGGATATTCTGGAACATTCTTGCCTAGGGGCTGTGGGGAGTGGGGACACCTACAGTGCATTTTACTTTGTAGTATCTCATGTTTGGGATTCAGACCCGGAGACGGTGGTACTCATCTAAGAGGCCAGCCTGACATCCCTCTGTGATCTCTAGAATCTTCCAAGGAGATAAAATGGTCAACACGATGCCTCAGTGAAGACTTGGGAGGATAATTGTGGGGGTCTTCTGTTTTTATTTTTTCATGTCACCTTATTCTTCATGGATGCCACATGCAAAACCTCATGGCTACTGAGAAATGTCTTTTCTGGTGCCCTGAGAAGATGAGTGGATGACCTGAATGTTTCCCAAAATTCATGTGTAAAAACTTAATCCTCAGTGTAAGAGGTGGGATCTTTAGGAAGTAATCTGAGCACAGGGTCCTCACAGTTGGGATTCAAACTCTTATAAAAGAACCTTAGGAAGTGGTTTCCTCCCTCCATTCTGTCCCTTCTGCCATGTGGGGACAGCGTTCGTGCCCTCTGAAAGGTGCCCCAACAAGGTGCCATCTTGACCACAGAGCCTGGGTCCTCATCAGGTACTGAACTTAGAGCACTTTGATCTTGGACTTCTCAACCTCTAGAAATGTGAGAAATAAATTTCCACTTCTCTAAGTTACCCAGTCTATGGTATCTTGTTACAGTAGCACAAATAGACTAACACAAGAGCTGAGGGGATGACCTGACACAGAAAAGAAAGAAAAATGTTATCTTGCCCCTGTCCCTGCCTCTGAAAAACCCTGTCTCTTTCCCTAAAAGGCTTCCCTGAAAGGATACATATTCCCCGCCTTAGAGCAAGAACTTCCTCTAGGGTCTGATCCAAGTTCCATCAAGGTGCCACGTGAAGTAGGGCAATGGCTCTTCTCTCCCGGTTCATCCCCTGCCTGCTCAGGCTTTCTGCCATCCTCAGGACCCCTCTGTGAATCTTTTTTCTTCATCTGGGACATCTGTACATTTTGGTGGGAAGCTGCCAAGTCTTTGGGGTAGGCAGTGTGGGAAGAAGCAACCACAAAACTAAAGGGAATGCTTAAGGAGTCCAACAACCATTCAACGTGGATTTATTGAGCATCTGTCATGTTCCAGGAACTGTGCAAGACACATGGGAGAACTGGGCTTCGCCTGGGCAGGCGGCTCCCACAACCCAGCCTCTGAGGACAGAGCAGCTACCCTGCAAAACCGCTCCACAGCTTCTGCTTTTGTGAGATGTGTTTTGGTCTATCCAATGGGTGGCACAGCAATTTGTGTAAAGGACTTACACCCTACTGAACTGCAAATTCCTTATGGGAGAGGAAGGGCCACAAAATGTTCTGCACTTGAACTAATTACCAAGAGTTCAGCCCGGTCTGTTATTACCTCTTGAGGAGGGGGGAGGGCACTGTTAAACAGGAAAGAAGTAGTGGCTGTGCAGGCTGCTCTCAGAGGTTTCCCCTCGGCTGAGCACACACACATCCATGCGGAGCGTGCATATGCGTCCATGCACACCATACACATTCAGGAGAGACTCTCAGCTCCCTGCTGCTTGCTTGAAAACGCAGGCTTGAAGAGACAATTAAATATTGATATCTTTACATCTCAGTATTTTCTTTTCAAATCTAAACAGCCCCAACAGGAGCCATTTCTGATACTTATTTAACTCCTTAGAAACATCCTTCAGGGATCTTATCCTTTTAAAATTAAACTGTTAGGAGCAGAGAAGATGCAGCAGCCTGGGGATGGGGGCGTGGGAGCAGGCCCCCTCCCCTGAAACAAGCTGAAGAAAGCCCCCCCACCCCCATTTACTTTCTTAGACTTCACTCTGGACAGCCAACACCAGTGGCCCAGCCAAGCTGTTTCAGATCAGAAGTCCAGAGCATAGCTTCCCAGATTGTACCCTCTCAATGGCCTACAAAAGACAAAGGGACACTTTCTTGGCAGCTTTCCCCAACAGGCACTAGAGTGCCCTGCAATCAGAGGCTTGGCAGGGTTATGCAAATTGCCTGTGCATAATGATGTCCTTATTGAATAGATTAACCCAGCAGGAGTCCAGGACTGGAGCAAGCAGGTGCTGGCTCCTGGGCCCTCAGCCCTCTGCCCCAGCAGCAAGAGTGGGGACTGTGCTTTTGCAGCAGGCTGATAATTGGTCATCTTAACTACACTGCACCAACCACCTTCCCCTACACACACACACACACACACACACAAACCACAGTCACAGTCAGACCTAGCTGCCTGTATTCTGGGATCTCCAAGGCTGAGGTGGAGTGAAAAGGGACAAAATCCCTTTTGAGGAGTTGTTTTTGCTAAAAGTAAGTACATGGGGCATGAAATAGCTGCCCTGCAGCCTCCAGTGTCCTGATAGGGCATGTTTGTGTTTCGCTCCTCGTCTCGTGGGCAGGACACGTTTCCTCGTGTCCTCCATGAGATCCAATCCAATCAGCACTCAGCAAATGCTCTCTGAAATAGAACTGAACTCAAAATTTATGGAACTGAAAGCCATCTTTGAAGTGACAGAAGCGCTCTGATTGTGATTCATGCACCGTGCACTCTACACACCCTGCCACCGGAATTCTATGCAAGCTCCTCCCAAACTCCTCGACTTTATAGGCAAATTATACCTTTGTGTGCTTTCTTATGGGATGAGGGTCCGTGGCTTTTGCCAGTTTCTTCATGAGATATTACCTCCTCCTAAAATGCACATGTGCTGCCAACTCCCAGTCTAATCGAAGTACCGGCATGAAAAACAACAGTCAACTCAGCGTAATCTGCCCTGGGACAGAGATAAGTATGGGACACACTGGGGACAGAGAACTGGGTCCAGTCAGTAGAGGAAAGAGCTCTGAAATCTGGATCATTACCTCCTACGGTATAGGAAATGATTAGGAAAATGAGCCTTGGAGAAGTTAGGCTGGTCACTCAAGGTCACACGTCAGTACAGTCAGTGTTGAAACGTAGGTCTCGGATTGTAAGCTCGGAACTAGCTTGCCTGCCCACCTCTCTGTCACTGGCCTGGAGACCCCTTGTGCTCTCCCAGGCATGGGGCCCCTGCCATGGCTGTCTGAATTCCGAATAGCCATGGAAAGGCTCGTTGGCCAAGGCTCTCCTTCCCTGGTGTGCACATCTTTGCATGCTTCGGTGGACTTCACAGAGTCTATTTACCACATCTAAGACCAATTTCCTTCCCTTCAGTTGCTTTGAAGATAATTGAAGGTACTTGCATTGTCTGCCTGGGAATGTAAAAAGCCAGCTAATGCTGCAATCGATGCTTCCTGCTTAATGCTGTGCCTCCGCCCGAGCTGCCCTGAGCAGCAGCTAACTCGGCCTTCAATGATAGCTTCAGCGGATCTTCCTGGCCAGCTACTTTGTTAATCAGAGAGGGGCTGAGGGGAGTGGGGGCCTTCTGGATAATGGCAGGCAGATTGAGTTGTTAAGCCTGAATGAAATATTTAGTAGCACCATTTACAGGATCCAGGTGGGAGCAGTCCTCTCAGAGCAGCCTGGGGACGAGGAGGGGAGGGTGGCTACCCTGAGCTCCCAGGCAGGGCGTTGATGAAGCCGTTCCAACCTGCAGTGAGGCTGAATGCAGGCACATCACCCTGGCATCAGCAAATGCCACGGAGAGGAGCAAGGTGAGGACCAGCCAGAACACAACCTTCTGGCCGGCATCATCCCCAGGGCAAGCTGGGGCTGCCTCAAGAGAGCAGAATGCTGAGATCTGCAAAGCCTGCACCTGCACCTCCCACAGGGGCTGTAACAGGAGCCCCACCGCCACCAGCAGACAGGAAAACGCCCACTGGTCTCCATCCATCCACACTTCCCCTGGGCCCCATGCTCTGCATCAGAAATCTGGCTTATCCTGAAAGTTTAACAAGGACTTGTAAGGTTGGCTAAAGCTTGGGATGTGAGACAGGGAAGGGAAAAGACAGCATTCTTGTGTGTCTGCTAACCTACACTGAGAGCAAAGCATCCACTCCCCTATATTTTCTACCAGATCATACTAACATCCTCATTTTAAAAATCATGGAATCTCAGCATGAAGACAGGACTTGGCAGTCTCATGCTTGTTTGGCTTGTGTTGAGCTTCTAGCCTACTATGAACAGGAATATACCAGGCCATCTAGTCTATGCCCATTCAGTATTTTAAGGCTCTCCAAAGGATTCTACCAAAGTTAGGCAATATTTGAGTGCCTTCACGGATGCAGAATGCAATGTCTCCCTTGATCGTCACTCTAACCAATCTTTGCTCGAAACATTTTCTTTTTATCAAGCCACAGTATTTCCTTTCAGCTTCTGTGTATATGCTTGGTCCTTGCTCCTTGGGCTCCTCCCCTATGATTGCCAAAGCTACCGTAGGGTCCTTCAGGTATCTGAAAACAGCTTCTAGATTCCTTCTGACTTAGCAGCAAGACCAAAATGCAGCTGCTAATCTGAGGAATAAGGTGGACTTTGGCCGTGCTAAGCCTTTTAGATGTCAAATAACTTAATCCTTTTCTAACTGTTCTCCATCACATTTATTTGATCCCTTTTCTATCTAACTCCAGGTCTAACACACCACAGCCCTCACAAGACTCTTTCATATAAACAGGTTACAAGACCTCACTTCTTGGCTGTGACAGACTGTCTTCTAAAAGAGAAATTTTCCTGCTAATAAAGACTTCTCTATAAAAAAAATAAAAATAAAAAAAAAAAGTGTTAAAAATCATCAGAGAATGACCAAAGCAGCCAGGACTCATGAACCAAAATCCCAAAGGGAAGTAAGATGAACTGAGACATACCCTGTCCTCATGACTGCCTTTCCCTGTCATATATTCACTGAGTCCCATGTAGCAGTTTAGAGGCTGGAGAGACAGCACAAATAGTAGCTATGACCCCATGAAGCTGAGCAGAGCTGTTGACAGCCATAGGAAACTGAGGAGACATAAATAGGAGTCCAAAGCTAGCAAAGCAACCAGGACACAAGGGCCTGAACTCCTGGAAAGAGAAGAAGGTCAAAAAGATGAGCCCAGCATTTAATGGCAATTTCTCCCAAGGCATCTGTGACCTAGAACCAACAGTTCAGGATGTAAGCAGCCTAAAAAAAACCTGTGGCTTTAATAGTTCTAAGGAGCAAATAATTGGAGACTACCAAGGAGAAGATCTGGTAAAGCTTCCAGGCTTTCATTTGAAACTTATTAAATATTAAAGCCAAAGAGTAAAAGCAAGTACAGAATATACTAACCTTTATGGAGACTGGAGCCCAGCCTCAAATACAAGTGACCCTCTCTCATCCCACTCGACTAAGTAAATCTGCACAGGGAAGAAATAAATCATCTAAATATTACTAGGCCCACCTCTGTCTGCCAGTTTTGGGGAAATGAGCTTTAGTGGAAGAAAATCAAGTTTATACTAGGACCTGCACCTTGGAAGCAGGGAGTGCTATTATCTGCACCCCCACACACACCTCAAAAGCAAAATAATCTTTGAGAACTCAGGTATATAAGAGGACTTCCAATGGAGATACAGTGGGGCAGTGGGCAGGAAGGCTACACGCTGAGCACTGCTGCCATCACCCAGGCACGTGTCTCCAGCCAGACTATTATAACTGACATTCCTTTCTGGAAGCTACTTCCTATAACTTTCTTTAAGCAAACACAATACTTTTCTGCAAGCTGAACATCACAGCAACTTCCCTTTCTCTGCTAGTTGATGGATTAAGATTAAAGACTGAAGAGGATCATCCTACATTCTGATGTCGTCTAAAGATAACCAGATGTGTCTTGGTTTTGTAAATATGAAGAAATATTATCAGTTGCCATCTCAAGCATTTAGGTGTGCTTTTTTCTTTAGAATTTAGAAGGCTAAGCAAAGACAGAGGAAGCAAATGTACAATAACTGCTGAAGAAAACTACCGAACAGGAGTGGACACTACTATGCAGAGACTAGAATATCACATAACAATGTCTGGCATTCAAAAAAAGGGGGTGGGGGATTAGGCATTCTAGGACACAGAACAAAGTGACTAAGGACCAAAAACAGAACGGATTCACAGCTGATCCAAATACTGATCTTTTCAGACACAGACTTTAAAATAGCTATGATGAATATTTTCTAAGAAAATGTCAAAAAAAAGAATTACCCTGGATTCTATAAGAACAAGATTTCAGTCTATAACTAAGATGTATAAAAACAAAAATCAATAATTTAGGTTTGGCAAGAGATCAACCAGTACTAATGCCAGGAAGAGGTTGGAATGATTGGTCTGATGATAAGAAATAGGATGATATGAGAATATTTTTTAAAGACAGAAATATAGAAAAGCATGTAACAGACACGTGAAATGCAACAAAAAGGTTTAACAGATGTATAATTGGAGTCCCAGAAGAAAAAGAGAACAC
>PVJA010053063.1:0-12131 GCA_004027025.1 Myocastor coypus
AGCAAGACCTGTATAACAAAACATTCATTTTTTTTTTTTTTTTTGCTTCCTGTATTTTAAACCATTCTGAATCATGCCACTGTTTCCTGTCAGTGAAAATAAGAAAACTGTAAGTAATTTGCATTCTTCCTTTCTCACACTCAGTATTAGACGGAAGTTTAAATAGCACATAGTCTTATGAACCAATGCTGCTTGCATGTCCTTTTACTACATCCTCACTTCTCCTGTGTCTGCTTAGTCATTTGTAATTTTTATGTGCATTATAAGCTGAACTTATTAATTTCCTTTGCAGTTTATCATTTGTATTGTAGCCTATGTTTTTCCACCCACATTTTCCCCAACCTTGACCTTAATCAAGCTGTTTGTCATGTTCTTCAGAGTCCCTCCCTACAGCTGCCTTATGAAAGACAACAATTCAAGGATATGTTATCTGATGAGTGTCCAAATGCTTCAGTGTAGAAGCACGTTCTGGATGCTCTTGAAAAGTATAATTGGCGATGGATATCTAAGTTGAACATAATAAATCCTTCCTAGTATATTTATATTCTTAAGCCTCTGAATTCCCTCCTACATTGCATTCTATGGCAGCCCAACCTCATTACCACCAGGCCATGATTAAGCCCTTCAGATAATCAGTGATGTAAACCCTTGCAGCCACTTTTAGCTTATATAACACCTTAAATTTATCTAGTAGGTAGAGATAGATCGTTATATTTGAACACACTCACTAGATTTAGCATTATCGGTTATTCTCCTTGGTCTACAACCCTTAGAATCCATTACTGTTTCTCAGGTTTATGCCAATATAGATAACTAAAGCTTTGAAGAGTTTTGAGTGTGTAAGTTGCTCCTGGTATGGCTCTGTTCTCCCTGAGTGTGCTGAGGTTGCACCAGAAGTGTAAGTGGAATGGAACTGGGAGGAATTTTGGAGGGAGCTTGGAGGAGCATGGTCACCTTCTTTGTGTGTATCTGTCCCTAGTGAAGTTGTCACAGCATTGTCTAGCAGAGCAATGATAGACTCTTTTGACATTGGAGGTACTTTCTTTGGAACAAGAAACCCCAAATGACTTAGGGCTCAAGAATGTCATTTGAATCCAAGGAGGTGTTGCTCGTCAAGCTTTTAGGATTTTATGCTTTCCCAATCAATGTCTTGGCAGTCATATAGGAAACATGTGAGGCAATGAATTCAAATGTCAGTGTAATACTGAAGCATTTCACATAATTAAATGTTAAATTTATTTTCAGTAATAGTGAATAGGTATACTTAATAAAAGATTTTGATTTTCAAGTTTTGGCATAAATTGAAGATATAGACCTCTTCATTTTCTTTATGCAAGAAATCAAGTTTCTGCAGATCTTGTCTCTTCCCCAGTACATTAGCATCCTTTGAGCTCCACTGTAAGGGCCACAAGCTGACAGACTTGAGTTCTCAGGGAACATACTTCAGTTGGCATTTTATCAGCCACCTTATCACCATCAGCTGCAGCTGACAGATTGATTAATGGTGATATTGCTGCAAGCCCTGGCTTAGTAACATCCAGTTCAAAACGCGAAGGAGCTTAGTACCCAGCTCAAACCCAGTGGCATGGCCAATTCAATCCCTAAATCCCACAGTTATGAGTCTGTTCATCAGAGCTCTCTCAGCACCAATTCTAATTTGTTACTATCTAATCAAGAGAGATACCCAAACATTTAATTGGAAAGCACTCAATAGTAGTAATTATTAATTATAATGAAGAATTGGATGAACAAATGTAGACAAAGTAGAAGGTAGTCACTGCCTATAAGGTTGAACTATAGTAATTCTGGTAGATCTGCCTGTGAGTATTATGACATACAGTCTCCATGGAAAGGGTGAAAACATGGGCACTGGATTGGAAGCCATTTTTGGAGTTCAAAGCATTCTGCCTTAAATGTGTACACCAGAATATGGGAGTAGAACCATTTCTTTCTTTCTTTTCTTCTTTCTTTCTTTCTTTCTTTCTTTCTTTCTTTCTTTCTTTCTTTCTTTCTTTCTTTCTTTCTTTCTTTCTCTTTCTCTCTCTCTCTTTTCTCTCTTTCTTCCTTTCTTTTTCTGTTTTCTGTATTTAGGGCAGGGTCTATTGGATCTATAGGGCCTCACTGTGTCGATCAGACTAGTAGTGATTCTCCTGTTTATAGCCTCCTAAACATAGGGATTACAGGTGCATGCCATTATGCCCAGTCTCAGTCACTGTCTCAGAGGGCTCCCAAGGCAGGGCTGGAATCTTGCAAGAGCCAGTCTGTGATTCATTGGCTCCATGGCTCAAAGATCATAACAGAAGGACAAAGTAGAGCAAAGCTGGCTAATTCATGGTGGCAAGGAAGCAGAAGAAGGGGCTAGTGTGTGGGAATGGAGTGAGGGAGCAGATATGAATCCCATGGCCATGCCTCCATGGCCCACCAAATAGAAGCAGAAGTATAATCCACCAAAGCATGTACCAAAGCTAATCGAGTTGTCACTTCACCCTAAAATCCATATCCTGTCCCTATGAACTTGACTGACACCAAAACACACCTCCTTAAATCATATTAATCTTCAATACAATAGCAAGCTCATAATTACACCTAGCATGATACAACTATGCTGCATACAAACAGAAATGCTGTACTTCTTTTCCCCAAAGACTCAACAGCTCCAGTATTTTTAAAAAGTTGGTTATCAGTCTCTTGAGGTGAAAAGCAAACTTACTTGTAAACTTCTTTATAAACCACCAGCACCACCACCACCAAAACAACAAAGAAGCTATATAATCCCAAGTTACAATGGCACGAGGTAAATATTCTAATTCTAAAAGGGAGAAGTAGAGAGGTAGAAAAGAGATAGACAAAGGAAAGAGAAACGTGGCAGGACAGTGAAGTCCCGTGGCTCCTTCTGGGCATTCAGTGAGAATGCAGTCCTTCTTTCTTGGGATCACTCTGTTCATAGCCTGCACCTTTCCTCATTAGACATTCAATATCCCTGATATTTCTGACTTCCTGGGAGCATCACTGTGCTTTTTGTTCTGTCTCTACAGATTCATGAATATCCCTCTCTGGGTCTCCTCACCTGGCCTTCCAGCTGTTATTGTGAGGTTCAGCTGAAGTCTCTTGCATTCTGCATGTTTGACAAATAAGCAGTGAGAGATGATGCCACGGTCAGCCATTAGAAGAGGCAGCATTCAAGACTCTTAGACCACAGTTGCAGGGAGCCTCTGAGAGAATGGGTGGCTGACCATGGTAAAGCAATCCCAGGTAACCAGCCAAATCTTGAGGAGGCTTTACTTGAACAGGGAGCCTGGAGACCCTCTTTTCAAGTGAAATTTGTACCTTTGTATCTTTAAATTGATGATGGATAGGGTTTTATTGATTCTTGAGATTTCTGAAAATATCTTTCTTTGTCCTTGTACAAAGTAGTTGGTGTCCTTTCAATGGCACTAGTATCTTCAAGAGCCACAGAGCCTTGAGTAGTTTTGCATTAAACTCTTTACATTGATCTTTCTAGGCCAAAATGTAAGTTCTTCAAAATTTTCGCTCTGCTTTTTGCCTCCTGTTCTCATTACAAATCTGAAAGCAACCAGTAGGGACTAGGCCACAGTGTGAATGTTGGAGTGTCTTGAGATTTCACCCATCACATCAGTGAATCCTTATTTTCAATATCCTGCAAAACCTCAGGACATGGGAAAATGTAGAAAAATTTTCTGCCATAAACCAACAGTCCTGGTCTTTAGTCCACCTGGCAATGGAATCTTTGAGCCGAAATCTCTTGAATATGCCCTTCCTTGTTGATTTTCCTATCAGCATTCTAGTCCTCTGAATTTTGATCACAATTACTAAACCAGTACTGGTAAAAAACCAAAACAAAACATTGCATAGCTTCTTTGTTTCACATCTCTAAACTTGTCCAAACTTGTCCTGCAAACCGGTTTTGAAGCCTTCTAAATCACATGGTCATGTATGTCATGACAAAGGTCCTACTTCTCTGATACCAATTTTCTGATTAGCTTTTCTGTCACCGGAACACAACACTTGACACTCACAAACTAGAAGAGGAGAATTTTAATTTGGTTCATGATTTCGGGGAGCTTATTATATGGTATCCTGACTTTGAAGGAAGAAATATCGTGCAGGAAGTATAGGGTTGAGTAAAGCTGCTTTAATTTGCTCATATTCCTGGAGATATGATTTTTATCATATTGAGATATATTTAAAAATTGACAATAAATGTCCCTTTGGGAGTCCAAAAGTAGTCTATTTGCTGTGGGAATTAGTGATACAAATTTTATTTTATTTTAATTTATTTTAATTTTTGTGATATACAAAGCAGAATGCTAAGAATATTTTGTTTAGCTAAAATAGCCAAAACATTCTTTGTATGAATCTCTAAAGTTTCCATTTTAAAAAGCAGTGATTTCACAAGCATGTTGTATTTATAGAACATAAGGAGCAACAAAGAATTAGGTCATAATTCAGATAATTGAATACATATTTTTCAAAGCTGCAGTTTTGATCTTCTTGCATAATTCTCACCAGTGTGTACTGATTTTCAAGTATGTTGAGGATTTGATGGGGAAAAAAATAACAGCTACCAGTAACTACTAAGTTTTGGTTATTTGATTCAGCTTTAATAAGAGACAAAGAAGGATATGAGAGTCACCTGGGTGGTCTAAACACTTGTCTGGAAAGATCTAGAAATCTGGTTCCATCTGGTAGTGTGTGGCATACCTGCCCTGGAATATAGGGCATGCCACGTGGGCTACCAAAGTCGCGTGTGGTGTCACACCCTTGTAATCCCAGCACTGGGGAGGCTAAGACAAGATGACCACTACAAATCAGAGCTGTGTACCAAGACCTTGTACCAAATAAATAAAATATTTAAAAAATATTTTGAAAAGATAAGTAATGAAGGAACCACAGAGAATGAACCTGAACCCCAGGTGAATTACCAGGTTACAGGGAAAGTCAAATGCCTAGAAAGAGATATTATCTTGTAAGAATTTATTGGCAGCTGGAAAAATAGACTGGAGCTTCAGAAGATGAACAAAAAACTACTCTACCTTTCTTCTTTGAAGAAGAAAAAGCATGAAAGCAAATACCATATCTGGTGACAAGTCTAATTATTTCAATGGTAATGACAGGACTAGGGGAAGCATAATACAGTTAAAGAAAGTTTTGAATTTATAGTTCACTTTAATGTGTTTTAGAGAATTATAGATAATGAGATAGGCATTTGGTAAGTATTTAGGAGGTCTTGGCTATTTCTTAATGTAGAAAGGAATCAAATTATAATTAGCTATCTTGAATGCGATGTGATGGCAAGAAGCTAGTTGCTGGAAATTATCTCTGCCCTAGTACTTTCCAGTAAATAATTCGCAGGAGAGTAATGAGGGCCCCATTTCCATTTACTGTTCTTCTCTTTTTTTTTTAAACGTATTTAGTACAGGGTCTCACTACATAGATTGGATTCGTAGTGATTTCCTTGTTTTCAGTCTCCCATGTTCTGGGATTACAAGTGCGGGTCGCCATGCCCAGTCTCAACTGTCATCTCAACATACCCTGCTGGTTGGGCGAGCATGGCATACCTGGGATCAAACCCTGGCCACTGTGCTCTGCCTAAGCAAGTGCTTTAGTCCGCTGAGTTATCTGGCTGGCCCTCCATTTACTTTTTAGGGAAGAATTTAATAAAAGAAAAGTTCCAGCTTTGTAACCTCCTTGTACATTGTCCCAAATGTTGTTTACAAATATCTTTCAGGTTTTGGATTTTTGCAGCTGTTGTTTTCTTTGTTGGCCATTGTTTCCCTGAAGAATCATTATGGGGGGTATTATCAAAGCAGAACTATAAAAGAGTAAGGATTTCACTCGTTCTCCAGCCCTCACATATACCAGAAGTAAAACAAATGCAGCCTTACAAACAAACCAGTGAAAATGACAGTGGCCTTTGATTCCCAATTGTGTGGACACCTGGTTAGGGAGCTGTTTCTTTCCTTACATTCTCTTCTAATTTCTGCTGGCATTCAAGATGTCTCTTTTTTCTGCCTCTAGGTCTCTTAACACCCCGAGGCTTTCTTTGTGCTTTTCTAAAGTCTCTGTTTTTTCCTTGGCTCTTTTTTCCCCACGTCTAATGCTGGAGAGCCATAATATCCACCCCAGTGTTTTTTAGTTTGTAAAATTTATCTTTGGGGGGAAAGGGCTCTGATACATGTCACCTTTCCAGTTTGAAATCTGAAATAAAGAGGCTGGAGAAAAGTAATTGGATGGATCTGAATAGCAATGATGTCATTTTCTGAAATCGATCTGTAAGTCAGGCGGTATTTTTTAAGTCTTGG
Source organism: Myocastor coypus (assembly GCA_004027025.1). NCBI lineage: Eukaryota > Metazoa > Chordata > Mammalia > Rodentia > Myocastoridae > Myocastor > Myocastor coypus. Next base: position 6,324 of record PVJA010053063.1, read on the forward strand.
AATTGTAACAGCTCATTTAACTCTCACAACAATCTTATATGGTAGTGCAATGCACTGTGGAAAGAACTTTAAAAGTTAGATTTTTTTTTTTTTTTCATTTAGAGATAAATGACTCCTCCAGACCTTTTCAGGCTTAGGGCACAAACACACCTCTCCCCTCAGAGTCTACAAAAGAAGACAAGAAGACAATATGTAGATTCTGGGGACAAAAGACCAAGTCCAATTTTAATTCTTTAGGAGAGAGGAATGGTTTGGATCTGAGAAGGGAGAAGCAAGCCTGACCCTGTCCTGTTTCTCTTTGCAGTCTCACTTTTATTCTGCCTTGCTATGTAAAACGTAACATACCAGTATACTGAGATGTTGATTTGAGTTAAAATTGGAGCTATCACTGAATGCCTCCATCTATTTGGAGCTACCATTGAATAAATTCCTTTTCCTTTTGACCAAAAAAAAAAAAAGGACTCCTTTGATTACATCAGGAAGAGACAAAGGAACATGGCAATAGTCAATCCAAGTAGCTGCTGATAGCCTAAATATAAAATGTTTTTCCTCCTGAGACTTTGAGTAACTTGTCTAAACCTAGGATGCTTCAGTTAAGATTCATGCTCAAAAAATACAGTCTCTGAGTCTGCCTTTTTTAGCCAGGAGACTATAGAATTAATATTTGATGTATTGCAGTCTCTGAGCCAATGTCCGTTCCTTTTCCTTGACCTTTTTTGTTGAAACAACCATAAGCAGTTACTGTTTACCGTAGGCAAGATGTGATCGCCACACTGGAACCCTCGGCGGTCTGACATCGTGATGATACCTTGAGAAAGAACACATGCGCCTCTGGAAGTGATGCAGGCATTTGCTGCATATTACAGACTGACTGGCTTAACTGGATTAAACAAATGAGAACAATTTGTACTTGGAGTAGACTTCTTTTTTCTAGTCTCTTGGATCCATGTGTTCATTTAATCTGGAGGAGGCAAAGCCCCAGAGCCCATGGTATCTGGATACCTTATTCCTTTCCTAATTGGAGTTAGGAGTCCATTCCCTTCTCTGACTATGTTTGCCTCTTGCTGCCTTTTCTTACTGGAGAAGCACGTTTGTTGAAAACATAGTGAGACAGGACATAAGAGGAAAAATTCAAGGCCTGGGTAAACTAAGAGCAAGGTGGCAGAAGCATCCCACTGAAATGAGAGCACAGGAGACAAAGGCCTAATTGGAGGCCAGAAGACAAAGGACTAATAAACGTTCCTGTCTCTGCACTTGTTCTCCCGTTTTGTGCCAGAAATCTGCCTATCAGTCCTTAAAGCAAGGATCCATGGTGCAGCCCTTCTTGTACAGCCCTTCCTGACAAGCAGGAGTTTTCCTCTGTTCTCTCTGATAAACCACACTGAGGCCGGGCGTGGTGGCGCACGCCTTTAATCCCAGCACTCGGGAGGCTGAGGCAGGAGGATTGGTGCGAGTTCGAGACCAGCCTGGGCTACAAAAGTGAGCTCAAGGCCAGCCTGAACTGCATAACGAGACCCTGTCTCAAAAAGACAAAAAAAAAAAAAAAAAAAACAAAAAAAAACACTGAGTTCTGTCCCCTATTCCTGTCCTGTGGACTTTTCTATCAATGGACTCAGGATAAGAGCCCAGAGAGAGTAAAATGGCTACAAGAGGCTGTGACAAATGGAATATTTGTCTCTGAATATAACACATGACAATTTGCTCAACTTTACTAAATGCAAAATATGTCTTATCCTGCTCTGCAAAATCAAATATTTGGGCTGATTTAAAAACTCTTTTTTTTTCCCTTTTTGTCTGTCAATTAGGAATTTTAAGAAAAGTAGAGTTCTTTATTTTCTAATAAACAAAACAGTCTATTGGCATGGTTGAATAAGGTTTATTTGTATGGACCCCTTAAGCATGCTTCCTGTGGATTTCCTGAGAAAATGCCAAAGAATGTCTGGAACAGTTGTGGTCTTTTTGCCTGTAGGGCTTCAGTGATTCTCTCCAATCACTTACTGTGGGCAACCAGGGTGGCACACAGCAGCTGTTTATCATTTCAGGTGTATAGATCATCATTAGTCCAGAGCACATTAAAGGATACCTGGGGCTTCAGGCCTTCTCTGATGTTCGCAGCATCCACATAAGAAAATATATGAAAAACCAGATTGGTAGATTTGATCTGAACCTAAGGGAAAAGGGAAAACTTGTAGTCCTAATTAATTTGCTGAGTTGGTTTTCAATCAATACACACTTGAAAAATGTTTGAAGTTGAAGAAAATTAATATTTGCTTTGTTTTTGTAAACTCCTTTCTCAATCTTTTTGAATGAGTTTAAAGCAAAGGGAAGATTTTCATTCAAATGCTGTACAGTGTCAAGAACAATGGTATATTTGTCTGTACTCAAAAACGTCTTGCCTGTTGGCTTAGTGGGTGCAGAGTTATGCCTATTTATGCAACAATTCTTTCTTTATTGTTCCATATAACTGTACATGAGTGAACTATACTAAAATGAGAAATAAAGCTACCCATGATAAATTTTAAAAGGCTCAAAGATTAATTCTAATTGGTTCCTCCCAGAGCCCAGGCCTGGCCTGTGAGTGGGACCATCCGGGTCCTGCCAGAAACTCATTCAACCCAGCATCCAAGCCCCAGTGTTTGAGTGATACTACCCAGGGCCCTCCAGAAACTCATTCAACCTAGCGCCTAGCCCAACATGTGAGTGAGACCATGTGGGGCCTGCTTGATTCCCATTCAACCCAAAGCCCAGGCCCGGCTGTGAGTGGGACTGCCTGGGCTCACAGGAAACACATTGGACCTAGCACCCAGGCCCAGCATGTAAGCAAGGCCACATGAGGCCTGCCGGAAACTCATTCCACATGGCACCCAGGCCCGGCACATGGGTGGAACTTCGTCTATCAGTCATGCCTGGTGTGGAACTCCATGGCAGAACTTCCTACAGAGAAACAAGAGGCAAGACTCACCCAGCTGATCCAGGAGCAGAACATCTTGCCAAAGTGGCACAACAGGTTCATCTCCAAGGACTGCAGTAGGAAGAATTGGAGCACAGCAGCCAGACCCAAGCCATACCTCTTGGATGACTTTGAATTCAGTAGATGTTGACCTGGTGGTAAGGTAAGAACTCTACCAAAGCTCTACACCAAAAGTCAGAAGACAGTGCTATACAGAATGACAAAGAGAAGGAGCAAAATGCAGTCTCAGGCCCCAAACTCACCCAGAACAAATGTAGGAGACACTAGCATAGAAGAAATTGGAAATCACACATCTCTGAAATAATAGCATCTGAAATAAAGAAACAATTGTAGAAAGGTATAGGGGCAATCAGATGAGATATAATTTCTGAAGTATATGTTGTATTTAAAGTGATAAGTAATTTTTTTAACTTCATTTCTCTAATAATAAATGATCCCAGAAATCTAAAAAAAAAGAAATAATTTATGAAAAAGAAAAGAAATGATAGCTATAATGAAAGAAGTGCTGAGTACTTCTAAAGATGACATTGATATAAAAAGTAGAGGAGAATAGAAAAATGATGGAATCCTTGAATGAACAATATGGGAAAGAAATAGAATGCATGATGAAGATTCAAAGTGCTATATAGGAAATTAAAAGTTCAATCACAAGCTGGCAAAACTGTTTCAATGAAAGTGCAAGTAGACTTTCAGACCTGGAAGACACCATTGCAGCTAGTGAAAAGGAAAGAAAAGATCTCTTAAAAACAACTAAGATGCAGAAAAAAATAATCCAACATCTGCAGGATGATTCAAGGATGAACAATGTATGACTAATAAGCATCAATGAGAACAAAGGAATCAATACAAATGGTAGAAAAAGAATATGGGCAGAAGTAATGACAGAAAACTTCCCAAACATGGGGAAACAATTCGATATTCCAGTAACTGAATCATATAGAACTCCAAATAACATCAACCCAAATAAAACCACACCCAGACATATAATAATCAAGATCTCAGAAACTCAGCACAGGAGCAATATACTAAAAGCTGCTAGAGAAAAGAAACAGATCGCATTTAAAGGACAACCTATCAGAATCACAGCAGATGGAGTGAAGTACTATAATTCTTGCAAGTGAACATATTCCAACCCAGACTGATACACCCTGTAAAACTCTCTTTCAAGTATAATGGAGAAGTGAAAAACTTGCATGACAAAAAACAACTAAAGAATTTTATGATGACAAAAGCAACCTTATAGAGACTCCTAGAAGGTATTCTAGAGAAGGGTCAAAATGACCACAGCTCCATGAACGAGAACAGAAAGACCCCACCAAGTAGCCCTATGAATGATTAAACACATGAGAAGAGGTATACAACAACAATCTTTTAATTATTCTTTTTATATGACAGCAAAATATTTCCATCAGCATATTCTACAAATGGAGTTCTCCTGCATATTATGGGTCATGGTTCTTTTGGGGTTTATAGGGTGAATATTAAAGAAATAGCAGTATCTCAGTCCCATAAGTGACACTTGACCACCAATAAGTGTCATGGACCCTGTCAATGCCCATGGTATGTTAGAAATTTGTGTGATATCTTATCTTGGTCATATATTTGATATTCCAGTCTTTATGTTATATTTTATTCTTAGTAATTCTTTACTACCATGAAACCTTTCTCTTCGTTGATATTTTTGTATATATTAACCTATTCAAATACTATGTGTGCACTGTGAGTTGATCACAGATTCATACACATGATACACAGCATTCTGGCCTCTTGGTTGGGCTCACAGTTTAATTTTAATTTTGGAATATTTTTTTTGAAATATATAATAATTAATTAATATTTCATTAACTTTCTGAATATTTTTTAATTTTAAGTTTTGTTTTTTGGTTTAGACTGTTCTTGGCTTACAATCTACTTATAAGATATGGTATGATATTTTCTCCTAGCACTGAAAACCGTAAAGAGTATATTTTCATTAAAAAAGATTAATTCCATTGGTAGTCGCTGTGACAATCAGTCGTATTCAGAATATATATTTATGGAAAAATATAAATATTTGCTGAGCACATTTAAATATATATAATTGAAACTCTAGGTACTGTTGGAAAAGAAGTACTCTTCCTATAACTTTATCTCCAACAATTTTCCCCTCTAAGGCAACTTCTGGACATACTGTGACTCAAAATATATAAATAAAGAGTTTCTTTCACTTTTTATGTCTTGAAGGTGACTGTTTCAATTTTAAGTGAGGATCAAGCTCTCCATAGAGCAAGGTTATAGGGGGATTCATATGAAGATCTCTGGTTTCCCAGACAAAAAGGGAAACATGTTCTAGCACAGAGGTGGGATATTCCTCCTGAGTGTAGATTTCTAATTCTCAATCCATACTATTTTAAGTACTAAAGTATGCCATTGTGGGGATTTGAGGAGCACTTCTTCCAACCTGATGCCCCATTGAGAAAATTGAAATTAATATGTTGTCTTTGTGGTTAACTACTATTCATCTAGAATTTTTTGCTTTTCATGTACATTTGTAAAACTCTTGAATATGCAAAATTAGAGAGAATTTGGATGCTCAATTTCAGTTTACAATTCACAAGTGCAAGTGGGAGCAATCTCTATGGAGCAGCAGAAGCCAGTACAGGAATCTATTTTTTAGTTTTCCTTTCTGTCCACAAGAATTCTGCTTCTTCATCTGTTTTTTTTTTTTTTTTTTTTTTTTTTTTTTTTTTTTTTTTTTTTTTTTTTTTTTTTTTTTTTTTTTTTTTTTTTTTTTTTTTTTTTTTTTTTTTTTTTTTTTTTTTTTTTTTTTTTTTTTTTTTTTTTTTTTTTTTTTTTTT
>PVJA010053064.1:0-12133 GCA_004027025.1 Myocastor coypus
GACTAAGAGGAAGCAGATACATACACAGTCAAAGGTTTTGCAATTGCAGTGGGCCACCAGTGAAGCTTGTGATGTTGGAGGCTATTGAATCTAAGCTTCTTAAAGCTCATCTCACCAATCTAGCTCTGCATTCCATGTATTGTAATTAAGGATTTTTTTTTCTTTCTGAGTGGTCAAGGGCAAGTCGAAGCAAGACCTGTATAACAAAACATTCATTTTTTTTTTTTTGTATCTTCCAGGGTCAGAAAACAAGAACTTAAGGGCATAATACAGCTGAATGTGTTATGGATTAAACAACGAAGTGACTGGAAACAGACAAAGCAGAAAACACATCAATAGCAAAACCATACACTTATGTACACAGGATGAATCAGATATTGTTCTCAAGAACCTTCAAAAGGTTCAGCATATTGACTATAGCACAATGTAATCCTAAAACTATGTTTGGAATACATGTCACTCTTGTCTTATTGATATGTACTGCTCCTGGTGTAAACTCAGTTATTGTCATTCTCTCAAGAGTAGTACTTGAAAATAAGAGACTGGGCCAAATACCATATTCTTGACAGGGTACAATTTTGTATTTCCTTGAATTTCCAAATATGTGTGTCAAAATTGTGTAACTGCTTATATCACATTGTATGGAAAGTTATTAGAATATCAATGATGGTCAGAAAATATCATTTACAAGCTATGTCAAAGATACTTGATACTCAGAAAGCCAATGATGATAAGCCCAGTACCTATGTTATAGAGTAATAGTATCACAAAGCTTTTCTGCTGGAGGGTTGAGAATGTAAGTTAACAGACCGACAACTGGAGAAAAAGAAGGGCTATAAGGATAGCCAATATTTTGGACTTAGCCCTTCAAGGTCAATAAAGACCCAGGATATAAGAGAACCTGTGCTGTAATATCCTATAACTCAGAGGTGTCCCAAATTTCCTGGTCAAGGAGATTATGGGACCTCAGAGGAAAAGGATGAATGAACTGCAGTGCATCTAAGGAGAGTCACCCAGAGAAAAACATTCTCTCAGGCTTTCACAGAAATCAAAATGGCCAAGCAGTGGCCGTGACACGTCCCGAAGGCTGACACTAACAACAGTTCTACAATTACTGTCTATGCTGTTCTTTTTTTTTAAATCAATTTGTTCAAATTTATAACTTGTAACCCGCACAACTAATTTGAGGACAATACCATCCCAAAAAGTAATAATTATTGAGTTCCTGTTACTTTGTTTAGGAAATTTTATATTGGTTCTAATGCTTTTCATTATTATTACTATTATTATTATTATTATTATTGTTATTATTATTATTAGTAGTAGTATTAGTAGTATTAGTAGTAATAGTAGTAGTATTTTACCATTTTGTACTTTTAAAATGAAAGATACCATCCTGGTAGAGCAGGTATATACCTTACAAAATATCCGGATTGGTAGCTACTTTGGGAACAATGATGTTGATACTACCTTGTTGGTAGAAATCACAGCCACAAAATAAAAGAGGATTTCTTTGCATAAGGTAACTGTGAATGCAGGTGTTCAGTAACTCATGAATTTACAATTTGTGCAAAAGGAGCAGCTGTGGCAGAAAATCTGGGGGAAATTCAAGTGCTAGAAATGTAGTAACAGATGAAAATTGCCACTCTGTACTGTGCTTCCATCTTCTCAGGTTCCATTTCCATCCACAATTCAAATCTTATAATGACACCTCCATGGCCAGTTGGTCAGATTAAAATTTCTCAAGTGCTATTGTAAATGGTCCCCACAGTCTCCAACTTCATTTTCCCTCTGTGTGCTTTCTAGTGATGATACATACTAGCTGAATTTCTCCAAGGCCCCCATATGACCTGATGCTCCCCAGGCTTACCTGCTCACTCTCTTCCTTGGCTTGCTCAGCTTTGATCACATGTGTGACTGTTTATTCTATCATTTTTAAAATCAGGCCTGTTTTTCCCACAAAACTTCTACCCAGATGTTATTTCTTCCTGGAATGTCCTCCTAGGTTTATGTTTGTTTGTTCTATTTTTGGCTTCTTTCCATCATCCAGGTCTTAGTTTTGTTCTCCATTTTCAGGCTATTCTTGATGGGCCTGCCCAAGGCAGTTGCTTCCAATCATATTCTTTGTTATGTTTTCATCATTATATATTTGGCTTCCCCCACTAACATTCAGTCTCCATTTGAATGGACACTTTTGTCCAGCATTATATCCCAAATGCCTTAACAGTGGGTGGTACCAAGTAATGTTTGATTATTTCAGAAATGGAGCTGTAATTTGAATTCAAGTCTAACTCTAACGTTTTGACCTTAAAACCTTTATGTCTTGGTGCTTTTGAAGTCCTCTGTCTACCAGACATTCCCAAGAATCCCAAAATTGAGGGAACTACTTTTATGACTTTATGCACCTTGGGAATAAAGGGAAACATAAATTCTGATTAATATTTGTAAGAAGAACATTATCTCTGGGGTGGATTAGGTAACATCTAATAATTTGTTTAATGTCTGCTGCTTTTTTTCAATAAGGAAGGCATACTTATCAACTAGTCACACAAATGTGTCTTGCCTCTGTATATTGTGTGCCTTTTTTAATTCCTAGGGAGCACTGTGAATTTTTCAGACAGTCTCTTATCTCTTCAGCTATTTCTGTAATACTTTATCATCACAACACTTTGGTAATAAGGTAGTGATGGCAGAGCTGTGAAAAAATATTACTATTTTAGATTCCAAACACCTTCCAGCTATGAGATATTTTATCTCCCTTATATGACTTTGACATGCTAAGTACTACTGTACATTTCCTTGTTTGTACTCTACTTTGCAGTATATAGGACAGGCAAATTTTTCCATAAGTGTGAAGTCAAGAGGTGCTGTGGGAGGAGAGTACTGCGTCCTAGCACAGAATAGTCAACAGAGAGATTAACAGTGAATATGACCTTCACCTTTGCAGCTCCTTTGTATAATATCTGGCAAATGGGATGATAGGGCATTCTGTTCTCTTATTCTTTTCTGTTTTTTTTTTTTTTCTCTTTTTGTATTTTTAGGGAAAGGTCTACAGGGTACTCAGAGTCTCACTGCTAGATTAGACTTGTAGTGATTGATCTGTATTTTTATCATTATTTTTAAATTATTTTTTATTTTATTTTTTTCTTGTTTCAGAACTTTTGTTTGTTTGTTTATTTATTTATTTCTATGGCCGGCTCAGCCTGCCCTGAGGGCAGGGCTGGGGCAGCATGTGGTGCTGGGGATCGAACCACGGTCCCTGCAGCTGCCTAAACTTTCCTAAGCAGGCACTTTAGACCATTGAGCCATTATGCCAGCCCAATCCACCTGTTTACAGCCTCCTAATAGGATGAATTATAGACATGTACCACCACACCCAGTTGCAAATGCTATCTTAGTGCTCCCTGGGGTTGGGGCCGGCCCGGCAGGCCCAGGGATCAAACTTCTTGCCCCAGTACCTCCTTGCAGGCTCTTTAATTCACTCAGCTCTTTGGCTGGCCTATTTTCTTTTCTGCATTTTGTAAGCAGCATTCAACCTGCATGTATAATCAGTAAAAAGAAAAAAACCGTACGTGTTATTAAATGATAAAAGGCATCCATTTCTGGTGACAGGACTCAACAGGTGTTGTCAAAATTAAACTAGCAACTATGTGAAACTCTAGCCCATCAGCAACTACATGATACTACCCTAAAATTGGCAAACAAAAATATTAAGCAGGAGTATAGGAAATAAATTGGAACCATTTTCCAAAATTTTAGATCTTTAGCATGTAGCCAGGAGGCTGGAGGTGGGGGTGCTGGAAAAGACAGGGCAAATTCCAATGACAGGAAATGAACAAATGCATAAGGAGAAGAAACTAAAGTTTCTTAGGAACTCTTCAGAACAAGAAGGCATACAGCTTTCAGTTAACAGACAGGAAGTTACCACTGTCCTTGGTTACTGAGAAAGTAACCTGAGAAGCTTTATTGGCCACAGGCAATTTCCTGTAATACCAGACTTGGCTATTTCCCCAGGAGTCTTCAATTACACAGAGATGAGTAGGGTGACAGTAGCTTTAAGGTAACATCACCACACCAGGACCTAAGGTAACCTATACTCTAACTTAAGTTGTCTAGGGACACTCTGACCCCTACTGGACCAGGCCTCTTCACCAAAGTCTTTCGTGCCTTAGAACATTCTCTACTTCTTGAAATCTGTCTCTTCTTACACACATAGAAAGTTAAGCTGAGAAGGCCTTGGAAGATCATCTAACACGTGGTTCTTAATTCCATTAAAGCATTTATCATTTTTAAAATAGTTATTATTTTTATGCCATCATGAAAAGAAATATATAGAAATAAGATATAGTGAGGATGCCAGTAATATTGTGACCTAATTATAAACAAAAGTATAGTTATTTATAATGAAGTAATATCTACTGAAATACTCAATATTTAAAAGTTGTTACATGGCTATATTGGAAGATGTAGTTGCCAAGTTTAGTGGTTTATGCCTGTAAACTTAGCTACTCAAGAGACTGAAGCAGGAGAATCACAAATTCAAGCCCAACCTGGGCAAAACAGTAACACATTCTTGAAACACAGTGAATTTGTGTTTAGCTCAGTGATACCTGGATTAAATATCTATTACCCCAGAATAATAAACATAATGTAAAAACAGGTTAAAAATAACAACTGGCATCTCTCCATAGAATCATAATAAAATCATCGCATGCTGGTGCAGAGTGCATATCAGTGGGTTGTCACATTGGTGATTAAACTATAAGAAATGCAGTTACTATTAGTTCAACGATTCTCTGAATGGCAAATAACTTATGTTAGCATTCTAGGGAAAATTACAATCTTCACCTTTTTATGGGGAATATTTTATCAGAACAATAAAACCACAAAACATTCATTCAGCATGTAGAAATGGTTATATTCTAGACTCAGATAAAATTATAAACAAAGTTTTCATGTCCAAGAATGTCTAGAGGTCTTCTAAATGTAGGTCATGATAAAGTATATTTCTTCACAGAATACAGAACTACCATTCATATTTCCCAATAATTAAGTGTTCATCCTGCCAGCCAAAACAATCAAATATAGCCTCACAATTTCTAAAATACCATCTGGGTGAGGGTACTTCCATTAAAAGCCACAAATCTAAACCAAAACATGGATTTTACATATGAGAACACTGCATGGAATTACTTTGCCTAAGGCACACTGCTGGCACATACAGCAGAGCACTTCTGGCCCTAATGGAATATTATTCCCACTGTCCCACATGTCCCAAGTTCAAGTTCACTTTTTCCCATGACCACATCACCTTCAACGAAAAGCTATAATTTCATTGAATATGATACTCATTGGGCAAGCATTGTATATTGTTATGGGACAGTCTGTAATGTTCCTGAGGTTATGTAGCTCGAAGCATTGTTTTCTTATCTAAACAGTAATGCCTTTGTAGGAGGAGCGACCTACTTTATCACTTTGCACATCTCCATAGTGTTAAAGAAACAGACCTAAGTTCTACCCACTATAGGATGTTGTATGCTTCAGTTAAAAGTATAAGTTGGGGAGTCAGTCCTTACAGCTTTAAATCCAGTAGCTAATATTTCAAGTTGGGTAGACTTAAAAATTACTTTATCTCATGCTGAATTTTCCCATGTGTGGAATGGGGATGACAAGAGAATCTATGTTATAGAGTTTGATTGGAGGATTCAATAATATAAAGTATACAAAGCACTGTGATAACTTAGAAAATGTGTTGCTAGCTACTATTATTACATTATCTATGCCAGATTATGCAGCATTCTGCATCAGTTTGGTTTCTCTCTGGACATGATTACCCAGTGGTATGCACTAGCATTGCCATGCCAGTTGGTGTATGGCTGATGTTTAATTTGCTTGGGCAGGAAGTCCATTTACATGTGTTGGTGTCTATGTTTGGCTGCTTGTTAAATATTTTAATATCATGTCTATTGCATACATCTACCCTTTTTCTGGCACTAGTTTTTGTGTAAAATGCCTTCCTATCCCCTTTCCCATTTGCCATAAATCAAACTTAAAAAGAAAAATTATGGGAGGAAGAATACAAGAGAGTCAAGGATATATGAAAGAAGTAATTCAATGGACGACCCATGGGACCTAGACTTTGTAAGGAGAGAAGTGCAAACACGTAGTGCCTAAGGGGGAGTAAAAAAAACAGGTTTATTGGATGATTGTTCCTAGTGGGGTTGAAGAAATGATGAGAATTAAGGGTATGACTGTATCTCTGAATAAAGAAGGGGTAGTAGTGCAAGGAAGCTAAGGATTTTTAATATTCTACACAGTTCAAAACAAGATAATCTTTGGAATATAACAAGTAACTTTTCAGGCAGTCCAGCAAATGGTTACAGGAATGGCTGCTTGACTCCAGTTTCACACAACATAATAAAATAATTCTGTCTTAATAACTTTAAATTTCTTCAAAACACCTTTCACAACAAATCTGATTTGATTTTCTACCACTAATATAAAATGGATATTTATATATGCATATGTATATATATAAATATGTGTAGAATGCATATATTTAGTACAATACATGTATTATACAATATTATAATATCTAAGTACAATATTCAGTGATTCATTTATATCTTTGCTTATGTTCTAAACATTAAACTCCTTTGAGATGAAGTCATTTGTTGGATCAAATATAAGACAAATTAATTTGAATCTCTGAGCTTCAAGTGTGCAAACTACAAAATAGGGATACTATTGTACTTCTCAGGAATTTGTGACGTTAAATGAGATATGGTCCAACTAAAGTGATTGGTATGTATACTATACTCAATAAATACTAGCTGGTATCATATATTATCAAGGTATTTAAATATTGTGCATAATGATACTTAACTCGTGCTTATTTAAAGGCCAATACTCATTGAAGCCCTAGGAGATGAAAGCTTAGCTTGTAAGTTTCTTCCTTAACATAAGAAGTCAAAAACAGAGTTGGGATAAGAAATCTGGTATCCTCATCCTTTGCTTCATTCTTTTGTTTTTATTTTTTGTAGGATTCATTACACTAGTTCCAAGAATTAGGTTGAAGTTGCAAAGTCAGATTAAAAAAAAAAAAAAAAAGAAGAATGCTCATTGAGATGCCTTTTATTTTTCTTTTCTAAAGAACGTATTTACTGCAGGGTGTACAGGGTTTACAGAGTCTCATTACATTTATCGGACTCATAGTGATTCTCCTGTATTCAGCCTCCCAAGCACTGGGACTATAGGTATGGGCCACCACACCCAGTAGTGCTGCCTGGAGGTGGGGCTGGCACGGCATGCTGGGGGTCGAACTCCAGCTGCTGCGCTCTACCTAAGCAGGTTTTTTAGTCCAATAAGCTATCTGGGCAGCACTCCTTTTTTGTATTTGTAAAGAATAGTATTTTACAGTATTAGTTCTTTTCAGTTTTCCAATATTATTTATACTCTTTGGATATTTTGTAAATAAGCATGTAATAAACTTGTCCGATTCTTGTAGCTAGAGTTGAAACAGGGAAAGGAATTTTTATGTGTCTATTGTCCAGATTTTGAGAAAACTCTCTTAGTTTTAGAGAGTTGGGATCGTTTCCTATTTAAGAAACAAAGTAAAGGGCCAAAGCTGAGACATCTCTGTAGTTTCGCACTGATCATCTCAAAGAGAAAAACAATACAAAAATACTGAGGGACGTTTTTATGATCTTCATTCCGTGCTAATGGTCTCAAAGTACAAAAATTCAGAACTATTCCTGAAGTTGTATTTGTAATAATGTCTACTGCGTCTGCTATATACATAGCTAAGTAATCTACTTTTGTTATTTCACTGAACTGTGCCAATGAACATGTTTTTTGAAATATAAACGGACACAAATCAAATGATATTTAGTGTAATAGCAACTCCTTGTGAATTTATGAATGACTCTCAGAAGAGAAGGAAGTAGTCTGTGGGAGCTAGCTTACCTCCAGGTGGCACGTGTCCTCCACACTATATTTTAAGGAAGAACTGGCACCAGACATTGCTTAGTACCTCAAGAAAGCTGTTCATTCCAACATCTGCTCAATTGTGTGTACACCACACATAAACAGAACTGATGGAGTCAGCGAGCATGAGAGCAACAAGTATGATGGATGTAGTTTCAAAAGCCCTAGACAGCAAGAATGAAATAGGGCTTGAAGAGATGTAGTATTGCTCAATTAGAAGTTAAGTTCACAAAGAAAATGCTTAGCGTACTAAGAGACAAACTAAATGCTGCCATAATGGCCTTAAAATGCATGCCTTTGCTAATAGTACTGAGTAGCTATGAAAGAAAAGCATTTCCTAAGGTAACTTACTGGGAGGTGGGAAGGGGTACTCAAGCTTTAAGGTTAGAAGAAGCTTGAGCAACCCATACTTTTCACAGTTATGGCGGTTAACTTTAGCAAAGGAAGAATAGGACGCCAAACTGTTTGGATTTCAGATTAACAATAGGTAACATGGTAATATAAATATGACTGAAATTGTTTTAAGTATATTCAATGTGATATGTGGCACATCTTTATACCAAAGATGTGCTCATTATTTAATGATAATTCAAATTTAACTGTCTTGGGTTTTATCTGGAGACCGTACAATTAGCTTCATGACACACTAGCAGGATACATTCAGCTCTTAGGTATGTCAAAAGTAATTGTTAGCACTAATATTCCAAGTACAGCTATGTGCTTTTTCGAAATTTAAGAGAGGACTGAAGTGTTTCTCTGTAACTGAGTCACTTTTGCTCATTTGTATTGTAATATCATATCCAAAGTAAGAGAGAAAGGTAGATGTATAAGCTGGCACTGTACGGATAAAATTCATCCATTTACTTAATGAATGTTTGAGTGCCTGTTGTGTACAAGGCACACTGATGTATTCAATGGATATCATGATAAAAATTAGATGTCACTTGTACATGAGTGTTGAGCTTTATTCATAATAATCCCAAACTGGATATAGTCCTAATGTCCACCAACAGATGAGTGGATAACCAAATTTTATTTATTTACTATTCACTCATTAAAAAATAACTATTTATACATGGACCTCCATAATCTTATAGACACTATACCAAGAAAAAGAAGGCAGTAAAATACATTTAGTATACATCCTATTACTAAGAATAAGAGTAATTTTTACATTTTTCTGTATAAATATACTTTTTAGGATGATATATTTTCTATATCTTGGTTGTGATAATTTTTTAAAATGTACACATTGCTCCAAATCCATCAAGCTATGCATATATAGCGTGCAAATTTTATTGTTTATAAATGATAACTGAATTAAAACAGTAAATATATTCCCTGCCATTATATACGATACAGATATTTTCAGATTTTTAAAAGGATAATTATGGGCCAGCCAGATAGATCAGTGGAGTAAAGCGCCTACTTAGACAGAGCATAGCTACTGGGATCTGATACCCTGAATGCTGTGCTGACTCCGCCCACGGGGCATGCTGCGAGAATACCTGAGAGTGGGTGTGGTGGCGCGAGCCTATAACTCTATGCTTGGGAAGCTGAAAATAGGAGCATCACTACAAGTCCAATTTGTGTAGCAAGATCCTGTAGATCCTGTACTAAAAGTACAAATAAACAAACAAACAAACAGCATGATTGTGATAAAGGTAATAGAAAACAAAAGGATGCCCTGAAATATTACAGTTTTAAGTCATCGAGACATCAGCATTATTCCTTCATTCAACAAATATTTACTGACTTCCTGCTGTGACAGGCAATCAACTAGACCTTAGGTATATGCCGTTAAATAAGATATACCAGAAACCATGAAGTCCATTCCCAACACTCACTCTCTTCTCAATTATTTTTATATTTTATTTTGAGCTAGGGTCTTGCTAAGTTGCCCAAGATGGCCTTGAACTTGTGATCCCCCTGCCTCAGCCTCCAAGTAGCTGGGATAATCGGTAGGCCCCACTGCGTCTGGTTGTCTTGGAGCTTATATTCTCACAGAGGAAGCAAACACTGGAAAAGTAATTATAATCTATTCCTTACAATTTGTGCCATATGACACAAACGAGAAAAATGGGTGGATATGAGAACACAGTAAAAGGGTCGATCACAGTCATTGGTGGAATCAGAGAAAAGCTCATTTTAAAAACTTTGGCAAAAATTGAGCTTTGAAATGAGGGAGAAAGCATAAACTAGCTTAAGAGGTGGGGATGGGGCAAACAATACAGCAGCGAACAGTATATGCAAGTCCCCTGCAGTAACAGCGAGAATGACACCCAAGAGAAAGGAAAAGCAAGCATGAAATAAGAAAGTAAAAGGAAGCATGGCATGGTGTAATGCTGTAGACAGACAAAACCCAACTCAGGCAGTCTTGTAAGTCATGTTGGGAAGATTGGTTTTTATTTCGAGCATTAGAAAGTCACTGAATAATTTCATCAGAGTAACATGACCAGTCAGAAGTTTTAGGAAAACTAGTTCCAGCAGCAGTGTGGGTAATGGACAGGTGTGGGTGGCAGTGAGGTGAGGACATTAATTAGAAGAATGTTGCACTAATTCAAGGGAGAGAAGACGATGACCTGAACAAGGATTTTGCAATTTTAAATTGTAAATTCATTTCGTTGTTAATCCTCTTGATCTGAAACTCATTTTCCTTCTTTTTTTTTTCTGTTTCTTAGGGAATGACATAAGAATGATTCTAGAAAGCTCTTTAGGATAAGTTCTTTCTTTTTCTTAAATGAATTTAGCACAGGATGTATAGAGTCTATAGGATCTTACTATGTAGATTACACTCCTGCTGATTGGCCTCACAAGCGCTGGGATTACAGGCCCTCTGCCATGCCTGATCTCAGTCGTCATTTCCGTGTGTCCCGGAGGTGGGGCCAGCATGGTACACCTAGGATCAAACCCCAATCGCTGTGTCCGCCTAAGCAGGCACTTTAGTCCATTGAACTATTTGGCCAGCCCAGTGGTAAGTCCTTAGTTCCATTTTTGGTCATTTTTTTCTTTGCAAGGCACAAACTACCAAATCTCACTGAAGAAAAAATGAATAATGCAAATACCATTTTACCTATTAAAGACATTGAATTACTAACCAAAAACCCTCCCAAGGTGAATTTTAATCAACATTTAAGGAATAAATAATACAAAATTTTTCACAAAATGTAAAATGAAAAATTTCCTGACTCATTCTATAAGTCCAGTGTTATCATTATAGACCAATATTCTCCAGGAGTATGGATACATTCGATATAGATTCATTAGTCAAACACTTTCCATGTGCAGAGATGTTCTTTCCATGTTAAATATCTTTGGCACTCTGTGCACTCAACCTATCTTACCTGATAACCCTAACAATCATGTTGTGAGTTAGTTATCTATCTTAGTTAATTTTGTCATTGCTGAGACAAAGTACACAACACTCACATTGGGAATATTTTATCAGAACAATAAAACCAGGAAAAATTCATTCGGTATGTAGAAATGGTTATATTCTAGACTCAGATAAAATTATGAACAGAGTTTTCATGTCCAAGTATGCCTATAGGTCTTCTAAATGTAGGTCAGGATAAAATATAATTCTTCACAGAGTACAGAACTACCATTCATATTTCCCAATAATTAAGTGTTCATCCTGCCTGTCCTGAATGATTTTTGAAGTGCTTTACAGGTATTAAATAGCTGATTTCTTACAAGACTGTAAATGACTCCAGTGCAGGGATCCACAGAAGACCTGAGTCTTGGGGATAAGTGTAATTTATCACATTTAAAGGACATAATCTATCCCTAAAATATCCACTCATTCTTTTGGAGGGCTGATGCTTGCAAACCAGGCACTCATAGTGACTGTAAGAGCAGACAATCCTAGAAACTAGGAGTTGGGTGCACTTTGAGATCATGGTAAGGGAAGTAGATCAGAATCATGCGCTTAAATATCACGTGTGTTGTCTTATAAGGTAAACTCAAATTTTATTTTATTTTTTTTTTTTTTATTTTTTTTTTTCCAATTCTTTTATTGTTTAAATTTAACAATGGTTATATTACATATTTTCATCATTGGATCAGTTTAGATTAATACATATAGGTATATAAGATTGATCAAACAACTAAACATTAACCTTTCTAAATCCACATTACTTTTTTT
>PVJA010053065.1:0-12095 GCA_004027025.1 Myocastor coypus
ATTGCCAGCCAACAGGGTATGTCTTCTGTCTCCTTTTTTATTCAATGATATGAAGAACCCAAAATGACTACATTTTTAAAAGGTGATTCACTACATATAGGACATAGAGAAGAATATAGGAAGCCTGAAGGAGACAGGGATAATAGATGATGAGGGAAGCAATTACCTCTAGCCAGAGAAAATATTTCAAGAAAGAATCATTTAGAAAATAACTCCACACCCACTACAAGGAGCTGCAGACCTTGTTGACAAGTTGAAACTTTGGCTTATTGGATGGAGAAATGGTTTGCCTAGATGCCTTAGGCAAGAGCTGATGAGTTTCCAGTAAGACTTGTTGGGGACCTCCCTTCTGGGAAACCTGAGACTTACTGGAAGGTTTCTGACTCTCAGTCTTCCATATAAAGCCACTCACTGGCTGCCACACTATAATAGCCAAATGTACCAGAACCAGGAAGCCAATCTTTTTCTTCTAAACCTTGAGCAAGAAAAGTTTACATGGGATTTTCAGCAAAAGAAGCTTGAAAAATCTCTAGTCCTATCTACTGACAAAGCCTAAAACTGTGATGGCTGGCAAAAGAAAAGTGTTTACAGTGTACAGTTCCAATGTTACAAAGCAGGGCAGAGAAGAGTAACTTTATACTCAGAAGAAATCAATTCATAACTGACAGTCTCATTGCATCTGTTGGATCTATAATGTTCCTCCTCCCATTTCTGTGATGGTGATTTATGTCTCCTGTTTACCATATCAGTTTAGCTAGAAGCTTACACATTTATCTTAAAAAGTTAGCTTTTGGGTTTATTGATATTTGTTTTGTTTTCCACTTTTCTACTTAATTGATTACTGGCCTTTCTTTTTTTTTTTTTTTTTGTCTTTTTGAGACAGGGTCTCACTGTGCAGTTCAGGCTGGCCTTGAGCTCACTTTTGTAGCCCAGGCTGGTCTCGAACTTGCACCGATCCTCCTGCCTCAGCCTCCCGAGTGCTGGGATTACAGGCATGCGCCACCACGCCCGGCTTGGCCTTTCTTATTATTGGTCTTTTCTTTTTCATTTTATTTTCATTTTTTAAATTACTTTTAATAAGAAATAACAATGTAACAGTTTCAAAACACATTAGTAGTACATTCCCAATAATTGACACAGTGTATATTGTTGTCCTTGTAGTAGTTATACAGAGCACAGGGTGTAGACATGATAGTTTTTCTAATCATTATTGGTACAAAAAGTTTCTTCTCATTGAACTAAGAGTAACTATGTATAGCTGTATACATAGTCCAATGTTCCATAGTTGCAGTGGATTATTGGCAAAACTGGCAATGTTGGAAGCTGTTGATTTAAGCTTTTTACAGGCTTAAATGCTTGAATTACAGCATACTAATCTAGCTTTATATTTTATGCGTTGTGGTTAAACTTTTCTGCTTGGTGGTTAATGGCAAGTTAAGGGCCACACGGATAGCCAATATTTTGGCCCTAGCCCTTCAAGATCAGTGAGGAGAGCTGGGGATATAGCTCAGCAGCATAAGCACCTGCCTAGTAAGTGCAAGGTCCTGAGTTCAATCCCCAGTACCACAAAAAAAAAAAAAAAAAAAAAAAAAAAAAAAAAAAAAAAAAAAAAAAAAAAAAAAAAAAAAAAAAAAAAAAAAAAAAAAAAAAAAATCAGTGAGGACTCAGGACATAGGATAACCTGTGCTGTAATATCCTATAACTCAGTGATTTCCTAAATTTTCTGTTTAAGGATATTATGGGGCTACAGAGGAAAAGGATTGAAGATATATAGTGTGCCTAAGGAGAGTCACCTAGAGAGAAAACATTCTTTCAGGCTTTCAGAGTGCAAACTGGTCAAGCAATGGCCATGACTCATCCAGATGGCTGATACTGACAACAGCTCTACAAGCACTGTACATGGTTTCAAAGTAAATCCAGATGGGATTTGACTGACCTTGGGAGATACAAAAGTTACATGTTTTGTTATAAAGGTATTTCTTTCTTGCTTTCTTTTCTTTTCTTTTCTTTTCTTTTCTTTCTTTCTTTCTTTCTTTCTTTCTGCATAGTTGGGTTTAATTTATGCTTTTATTTAAATTTCTTAGGGTAAAAAACTTTAGTCACTGGGGTAGTAGGGGAGATCAGTAGAACAAGTGCTGACCTGAGAAGCGCAAAGGCCTGAGTTCAATCCCTGGTTCTGAAAAAAAAAAAAAGAAAAGAAAGAAAGAAAGAAAGAAAGAAAAGAAGGAAGGAAGGAGGGAAGGAAGGAAGGAAGGAAAAACTTTAATCACTGACTTGGCACCTTTCTTCTTCCAAAGTAAGCATTTAGTGCTGTAATCTTTTCTTGTAGCACTGCTTTACTTGAATCTCATAATTTCTGGTTTGTTATATTTTTATTTCTGTGTAGTTCTAGTTACTTCCTGACTTCACTTTTGACTTTTTTCTTTGATTTATCAGGTACACTGAAGTATATTCTATAGTTTCTGGAGATTGGAAATTTTTCTAGTTATCTGCTACTGCCTTTTTTACAACTGTTAAAATTGTGTTAAGATACACATTATATGAAATTTATCATCATAGCCACCACTAAATATACAATTCAAGGGTATTAAATAAACTCATAATGTTACACAATCACTGCCACTATTTATCTATGTTCTCGCTTTTGTGAAACTGAAACTCTATATTGATAAACAGTAACTCCCTGTTCCTCTCTCCTTCTATCCCAGTGCCTGAGAACCACTGTTTTCTTTCTGTCTCTGAGATTTTTGACTATGTATCTCATAAAAGTGAAATCTATAATATAATTTTGTGATTAGATTACCTCACTTAGCATAATAGCCTCAAGATTCATTTGTGTTGTGGCATTTGTCAGGACTTCCTTTTTAAGGCTGAATAAGATTTCATCATGTATATATATGCCACAGTTTGTTTACAGTTCAGTGCTTCTCATCCTTTCTAATGCTGTGACCCCACAATACAGTTCCTCATGTTGTGGTGACCCCAAACCAAAAAATAATTTTGATGGCTACTTCAAAACTGTAATTTTGCTACAGTTATGATTCGGAATGGCTTCAGGCGACCCCTGTGTTTTAGTTGTTTGACCCCCATCAGGGTCGTGACCCACAGGTTGAGAACTTCTGGTTTACACATTCATCTGTAGAGAGATGTTTGGGTTGTTTGCACATTTTAGCAATTGTGAATAATGTTGTTGTGAATGTTCAAATATTTCTTTGAAATTCTGTGTTCAGTTTTTTTTAGACATATGCCAAGAAGCAGAAATCCCAGACCTTAAAATAATTATGTATTTCATTTTCAAAGGAACTGCCTTACAGTTTTGTTTAGGGGAGGTACCATTAAATTCTCAACAGTATACAAAGGTCCTGATTTCTGTACAACCTTACTATCACTCTTTTCTGTTTATTTTTTTAAATAGTAGCCATTCTAATGGTTATCATGTAGTATCTTCTGTGGTTTTGAGCAGCATTTCCCTGATGATTAGCAATACTAATCACTGTTTCCTACGCTTGTTGTCCATTTGTTTATTTACTTTGGAGAAATTTCTATTAAACTTCTCTGTTCTATTTGGAGCGTTTATTTTTTATTGTGGTTGTGGTACAGTTTTCTCCTATTTCTCATTAAATGCATTGTATTTCCTTTTCACTGTGCTAATAGTGTCTTAAAATATACAAGATTATGGTGAAATCCAATTTCCTTTTTTCTTTTTCTCAACTTTTATTATTTTATTAGTGCATGGTTTTAGTACATAATGATTATATTTGGTACATGTATATAATATGTTTTATTTTTCTTTTATTACTCCTCACTTCTTCCTCCCCTTGCCTGCCAGTCCCCCTCTTTTGTGGAAAAAAAAAAAGTCTACCTCCGTATTTTGTATTATGTTTTATTTTACTCTTTATTTGTATTTTGGATTTTTCAAAGAGAAGTCATGCAATATTTAAGCTGTGTCTGATTTATTTCACTTAGTATTATGACCTTATAGTACATCCATTGTCCTATAAAAGCTTTAAATTTGTTCTTCTTTATGGCAGAATAGTACTCTGTTGTGTATAAATACTATATTCTCTGTCCATTTATCTGTGTGTGGATATACAAGTCACTTACGAAATTGAGCTGTTATAAGGTGTACTGCTGTAAACAGGGGTATACATGGGTCACTATAATCTGATGTCTTGAACTGTTTTAGAAAGATACCTAGAAGGAAAATAGCTGGACCTAATGGAATTTCTAGTTTTAGTTTTTTGAGAAATTGCCATACTGATTTACCTAATGGTTGTACTGGTTTACATTACCACCAACAATGTAAAAGTGTTTTTCTCCTGCAGCCTCGCCAGCATTTATAATGGTTCAATGATAGCCATTTTTCTGCTGTAAGATAAAATTTCAGTATTGTGTTAATTTACATTTTTTCAATGGCTAATGATGTTAAACATTTTTATGTATTGATTGGCGATTTGTACTTCTTTTGAGAAGTGTCCGTTGCAGTTGTCAATTTTTAAAAATTTTATGAATTTTAATGAGAAAAATAGTTTCAATACAGGTTAGTAGGGCAGTTACAATA
This sequence comes from Myocastor coypus, assembly GCA_004027025.1. Taxonomy (NCBI): domain Eukaryota; kingdom Metazoa; phylum Chordata; class Mammalia; order Rodentia; family Myocastoridae; genus Myocastor; species Myocastor coypus. The sequence continues at coordinate 4,562 of PVJA010053065.1, forward strand.
ATTAATACATTGCATATTACTGTCTTCATAGTAGTTGTTCAGAGTAAAAGGCAAGGGATGTATATTTTGTTGTTGTTGTTTTACAGTACTAGGAATCAAACTCAGGACCTTGCTCTTGCCAGGCCCATGTTTTGATTAATTCTTTTATTTTGGGGAGCATATCCCCTAGTAATATGGAGTGTCTGCTGTATTCCATCTTACTATAAAGTCTAACTCCTTGTTTTAATACAAGCCCAAGAGCTTACTTTTGATTGGTGTATTGTATGATTTATATCGTTTCTATCTTTCTGTCTTTTTTTTTTTTTTTTTTTTTTTGTACAAGGTCTCGCTTCACAGCTCAGACTCTCCACCACTGGGATTACAGGCCTGTGCCACCACACCCAGTGGCTGGCATGGTGTGCTTGGTGTTCTCAGACCAGCATGGCAAGCAGTACTGACCGAATCTGGGTCCTTGCACTTGTCAAGCAGTGTTTAGAGCACCAAGCTATTTCCCCAGCCTTTTCTGTCCTTTTTTTAAATCTATCAGTATCTTTATATTATAGTGTCTCCTATAAATAGAATATAAATAGGTGGATTTTTTTATTTTTTACTTATTCATTTATTTGCAGAACTGGGGATAGAACTCAGGACCTTGCACTTGCAAGGCAAGCACTTCTGCCCCTGAGCTATCTCCCTGGCTCCTAAATAGATGTTTTTAAGTTAATGTTATTGTCTCTGATTTTTACTTATTTTTTGTTTCTTTTCTTTTTCAATGAAAAAGGGAAATATACTTTTAAAAGTTTCTAATACTAGGAGAAAATATCATGCCCTGTCTTACAAGTAGACTGTGAGTCAAAGATATAGTATAAATCATAAAGCAAAAATTAAAATTTAATATTCATAAAACTAATGAAATATTAATTAAAAATTAAATATTTTAAAACAATATTCCAAAATTAAAATTAAATTGTGAATCCCACTAAGAGGCCAGAATGTTGTATATCATATGCACAAATCTGTGATCAATTCAAAGTACTCATCGTATTTGAATAGGTTAGTATATACAAAAATATCAACTAAGAAATTTTCATGATAGTAAAGAGTTGCTAAGAATAAAACAACATTAAGATTTGAATGGCAAATATGTGACCAGCATTTCTAACAGTTTGTGGATAACATATCACAGAAATTTCTAGTATATCACGGACGTGGACAGTGTCAAGTATCACTTGTGGGACTGAGCCACTATTTCCTTGATATCTACCCTATAGACCTGGACAGAATCATGACCCATAGAGTTCAGGAGAAGTCCATTTGTAGAGTATGGTAATAGAAATGTTTTGCTGCTATATACAAAAAAATAATTGAAAGACTGCTGTTGTATATCTCTTTTTCTGTGTTTAATTGTTTGCCCTAATTGGTGGATTTTTTCCATTCTCATTCATGGAGTTGTGGTCATTTTTATCCCTCTCTAGAAGGTCTTTTAGCAATCTGTGTGGTGTTGCTTGTTAAATTTCATCAGGAATTTTGGATGGGGCAGGTTTAAACCATAGCAGCACCCCACTTCTCCTAATATTATTGGTTTATGTATCATAATTCCCCACAAGTGCAGAAATTTTTATGTACATGTTTACTGCTAGAACAGTATCTCAAAAACAGGTACATTATTCAAGAAATATTTGTTGAATGAAAGAATTGACCACTAATTTGAAATGCTAACTTTGCTGTATACTAATATTCATTGAGTTGCATTAGTAGTAAAATCAATTTTTTGCATTAGAAAGTAAAGGATGAGGGGCTGGTGAGATAGCTGAGCAGTCTACAGCACCTTCTTAGGCATGCTTAGACAACCGCAGGGACCATGGTTCAATCCCTGGCACCACATGCTGTGCTAGCCCCGCCCCCAGGGCAGGCTGAGCCAGCCATAATATAAGTAAATAAAGTTTAAAAAAAAGAAATTAAAGGATGAATTATCTCATAAAATTATTTATAATTTTTGTACAAGGATATGTTGTAGTCTCGGCTTACCAAGAATAGATTTCATACAGGACATATAATTTATAGGATTATTTTACAATATTTACCCAGTGTCAAATGCAGAAGAGTGGGGGAAATATTTCCACACACTGTAGACTCAAAGAATCCAGATCCCTTAGGCTTGGATCCCACAGCAATGTCCTGCTTGATTTTGGCTAAAGATGTACATCCCATGCCAACGTCCTCCATGAGTCTAGCTGGAGACCTAGAGCCCACCACAATATCTCATGCAAATCTGTACCAATGTTTTTCACTGGGAAGACCCAAATGTCAGTGATGGAACCTTGAAAGTCTGTGCCAGAGGGATAAAAGTTCTGTGGCAGCAGGCTGAGGAATCACACTGGAGCAAGGAATCACTCTGGTCAAGGTAAGACCAGAATTCCTTTGAAAAGAACCACAGCCATTCTCAGTGATAGCAAGGATCCAAGTTCCTCCAACAATAACATCTAAGTTCATATCAGAAAAAGTAGCATGGCAAGTTTCTCCAAGTAGATTAACAGCATACTAACTTCCTCTGTAGTTCTCTTTTTATGCTGTTGGCAGTATTTCTCAGATGGACCTTCCACATCCAGAACCATACTGATTCAGTGCAGCTGAGTATTACAAATTGCCCTTTAAATAATACACCACAAGATTTTTCTTGCTTTTATTAAACTCACATTTTTCTCCAATTGTTATTAATAAGCTATTCTGGAAATCTCAAATTTTTTTTTAGTGTAATAGGATATTAAAGTGAGAAGAGACTCAAATGGGAGAAAAGCGAAAAAAAATCCTTTAAAATATCAGTAGAATAACTTACTTTTTTACACGTACCTAAACCTTTTTGCAAAGTATCTTGGCCAATACGTGTTAAATGAAAATTCCAAATATAGAGGTAATCTTGGCCATCAATTAGAAATGTGCAATCCTGATATTTATGGATCCTTATTATGTAATTCTCTTAATATATTTTACTGAAATTTTAGGGGTTTGAATTACAAACATTTCATCTGCTTCTACCAAGATTACCATATGATATGATTCCACCTAATAGTTACAGTAGGTAAATTTCTAGAGACAGAAATTGTTTTAGTAAATCTGGGTGTGGTGACGCATGCCTGTAATCCCAGCACCTGAGAGGTTGAGGTAGTAGTAGGATCATTGTGAGTTCAAGACCAGCCTGGGTTACAAAGTGAGCTCAAGGACAGGACGGCCTCAACTACACAGTGAAACCCTGTCTCACAAAGACAGTCAGACAGACAGAGAAAGTAGATTAATAGTCAGACTAAGCACCTGCTTTGGCAAGCACAGGAACAGGGGTTTGATCCCTGGCCCTGTGTGCTGTTCTGGACCCACCCCTGGGGCTTGGTGAACCAAGACAGAGTCTAGGCCTGGTGGCACACTATGAGCCTGAGCTGCGTAGTGAGACCCTGTATGAAATATATAAGAGAGAGAGACAGAGACAGAGAGAGACAGAGACAGACAGAAAGAGAAATTTGTAGTGAGGAGGCAAATGGTATCTCTTGGCTCATGGGTGTATTGTTATTTTTAGGAAGGAGGCAAACATTCTAAAATTAGATTGTGATAACCCTGTGAATACACTAAAATCTGTGAACTGTATTTTTAGTAAATTATATTTTATGTGAATTATATGGCTTAATAAAGCTGTTAAATAGATCCTTTCAGGTAAGAAAAAACAAGATAATTCATTATCCATAGCCTTACACTAAAAAAAAAAAAAAGTAAAAAAAAGTACAAAAGGAGAATCTTTAGGCTGAGAGGAATTAATGTCAGAAACCCAAGTTTATGGAAAGGAATGGGTAGCACTGGAAATAGTAGAAATGTGTGTAAGTACAAAACTGCCTCTTAATAATATTTAGAAAAATATATTTGACCAAACCATAAATAACACTGTTTTATGGAGCATGTCGACTGAATAGCTGCAACACACAGAACCAATGTGGCATAAAGGGCAGTAAATGGAAAAATATGGTTGCGAGTTTTGTATTTTTGTGTGATGTTATCTGATATTTATCTTAAGTATCCTATGAAGTTAAGAATGCATGTTGTGACTCTAGAATGACCATTAAAACTGCAATATAGAGTTAGTTAAAAGGATCATAAATAAAATGATATACCATAAACATTTAACCCAAGAAAAACAAAAACAAGCCTTCGAGATATAGAAATGAGACACCCACATAAATGGTTCAATATACAAGCCCAAAGATCTTAAATAGAAGTGAGCTAAACATGCACATTAAAAGATTGAGAGGGGTGCTGGGAAGATAGCTCAGCAATCTAAGCATCTGCCTGGTAAGCACGAGGACTTGGGTTCAATCCCTGGTACCACATGCTGTGTTGGCCCCAGGCACAGCCATGCTAGCCACCAAAACTGGCATGATGGCATGGTCAGATTACATGCCTGTAATCTCAGTGCTGGTGATGCTGAGACAGTAGCATCACTGTGAGTCCAAGCTGCCTAGTGAGACCCTGTACCAAATAAGTAAGTAAAAGATTTTTTTAAATTAAAATTGAGGAATAGAACATCAAGAAGAGTACAGATGACACTACAGGTCCTACAGATATTAGAAGATTCTAATGGAGGGTTTTGCTTGCTGCCTTGATGGAATAGTTTGTACTAGGTCTGCTCTCCTGCTTTAAACATCTTTGTTAGTAAACATAGTTAGTGTATTTGGTATAGGGTCTCACTTTGCAGCTCAAACTTGTAGCAATCATCCTGGTTTTAGCTCCCCCAGTGCTGGGATTATGAGCATACACCACCACACCAGGTCTTGGTGGCCAATTTAGCACATCCCCAGACAAGGTCAGTGCTGCATGTGGTTTCAAGGATTGAACCCTGGTCCCTGTGCTTGCCTAAGCAGGTGCTTAGTCCACTAAGCTATCTCACTGGTCCTTAAAAATGGGCAAACACATGAAATACCCTTTTTAGATATCAGAAACAAGCATTGCTGGACAGTGATTTATGCAACCTCCCAGGCTTTCTTCCTTTCCTTGAAGTGGTTTTTGGATGATGGTGGAGATAGATGGGTACAGCAAGCAGGGAAGTGTGGTCTGGCTGAGTTGAAAAAGACATGAGTGGGGTCAGGGAAATAGCTCAGTCGTTCAAGCACCTGCCCAGCTTAAGCACCTGCCTGGCATGTGCAAGGTCCCAAGTTTGAGCCCCAGTACTGCAAAAGAAATAAAATTTAAAATAAATAAAGACATCAGAGACCAGGGAGATTGATATGGGTAGAAGAGGTATGTAAGATAAGGACTTCCAGAAATCAGCAGAGGCATTCCTTTTGAATACCTTTCTGACCACATGTTTGAAATAATGCAAATAAAACTCCACAGTGCTGGGCAAAAAATTGATGGGCAAACTGTAAGCCAAGCAACAGCAAGAGTTCATGCAGCCCTGGGATATTTTTAAATTCTGATTAGTCAGAAAGTAGTATCATGGGTAAACGCCCAGTACATTAATTTTAGGTCTAAGAAGTCGGTCTTTAGTATTAAGGCCAAGTAGTCATAAAGCTGATTTACAAGTAACTTAACTATTTCTGAAAGCAAAATTGAGCACTCTTTATAGAAAGATAAAACCTAACAGAAACATAACCACAATACTTAGTGAGTAATAACACATTATGTTTCATAAGGAATTAGGAAAATTTGACTGGGTGGGGGAATCAGCCAATAGGAGCAGACCAAGAAATATGAACCATGATAGAATTACCAAACACAGCTTTAAAGATATTACATTAAATGTAATAATTTAAAAGAAAACTAATCTTAATGAAAGAGAATCTGAAGATATTTTTAAGCTGAGAAAAAGTCTAAAAAACATTCACTAGATAGGCTAAAAAATTAGATCCTGCAGAATAAAGCAGGAAAATATAGTGATAAAAATGCTTCTCAAGTTACAATAGGGTTGTATCTTGATAAGTCTATCATAAATTGAAAATACTATAGGTCCAAAATACATTTAAGGGTTGAAGAGGTAGCTCAGTGGTCTAAGCACCTGCCTGACAAGTACAAGGACCTGGGTTTGATCCCCAGTACCACATGCCATACTGCTATTTCAGCCACCAACAGGGTGGTGCGTGCCTGTAATCCCAGCACTGGTGAGGCAGGGACAGGAGGATCGCTATGAGTTGATCTGTGTAGTGAGACCTTGTACCAAATAAATAAATGCTTCAAAAATGCATTTAATACACCCAACATACTGAATATCACAGCTTATCGACAGTATATTATAGCCTTATTAGTTGCATACTTTTATTGTCTTGTGTCTAACTTGGGACGTTGGCTGGGTGCTACCTAGCAACATGTGAGAGTATCATAGCAAGTGTAACTATTGTCTAAAGAGATAACCACTCATAATACAGATTCCATGAAATGCATATAGTGTTCACATCATCATAAAGTTGAAAAATGGTAAATCAAGCCATTATAAATCAGGGATTATTTTAAAAAGAAAAAAAAAAGACTAAAGAACACAGTTCCAGTGAACTATGGAATGAAATCTGGGGGTCTATTATATGTAATAAGATATCTCATTAAGGAAGGGACAGAAAATATATTTGAAGACATAATGATCGAAACTTAATAGACTTTGGATGAATTACATCCTCAGACTTTTATAAACAACCAGTAGATGTGAGCATTCATCTTTGTGGTAGAAGAAATGTTAAAGGAAGTTCACTGGCAAAAGGAAACTGAAATCAGATGAAGGTGGTATCTTTAAAAAATTTTATCTTTCTGTTACATCCAAATGGACATCCAGAACATCTACATTGCTTTCAGTTGATGCACAAATTGTGCTCTTTGTGTTATGGGAAAAACTGGGTCAACATAGTCAGGAGCTCAGGAGACGAAAGAAAATTTTATTGATACTAGCAGACCCCAACGCATGTCTATAATTCCAGCACTGAGCAGGCTGAAACAGAAGGATCCCTATGAGTTCAAGCTGTGTAGAAAGGTGCGGATTATAGAGAGCTTGCCTTTTTTATAGGGTGGCAAACAGAAGTTACAAGAACAAGAAAAGCTTTAGTTGAGGGTCATAGTTCAATGGATATCTTATGACCATAAGTGTATGTAGCAAAGTTGTTTTTAGAACATTCACAGAGGTTACAGTTTGACAAATCATGCAATTTATCTAAGTCAGTGGCAGAGAACAGAATGACTGTAACTTTATTGAACAAATAACTTCAGTTAAGTCAGACTTTCTGCTTTATTTGAACTTATGAAATTGGTGCAGACTTCTCTTTGGCACTTGATAGAGTAAATTTATGTCTCCGTTCTCTTTCTCAGGGTTTGTGGGGCCTGATATGCAAACTATCTATTCTCTCTCTCTCTCTCTCTCTCTCTCTCTCTCTCTCTCTCTCTCTCTCTCTCTCTCTCTCTCTCTCTCTCTCTCTCTCTCTCTCTCTCTCTCTCTCTCTCTCTCTCTCTCTCTCTCTCTCTCTCTCTCTCTCTCTCTCTCTCTCTCTCTCTCTCTCTCTCTCTCTCTCTCTCTCTCTCTCTCTCTCTCTCTCTCTCT
>PVJA010053066.1:0-12133 GCA_004027025.1 Myocastor coypus
CTTCTTCTTCTTCTTCTTCTTCTTCTTCTTCTTCTTCTTCTTCTTCTTCTTCTTCTTCTTCTTCTTCTTCTTCTTCTTCTTCTTCTTCTTCTTCTTCTTCTTCTTCCTCTTCTTCTTCTCTGTAGCCTCATAAAACTTTAGGAAGGCCCTGGGTCCTAAGGTCATCACCTGGGGGTTTAGGTATGTTACACACCAAGCAAATTTTAGGAAAACAGATGAAACCTTGGTATACTCAGACACTGACCTAGAAATAACTGTGTCACTGACATCTCATTTTACATTTTCGTTGTGTAATATTAACAATTAATTTACTTAAAACTGGACTTGTTAGAAACAGAAAGCTACTATAACTTAGTAGATCTTTCATAAAATGATGCAGGGTCTGAAATCCCAGGAAACAGCCACTGGAATCTGTACTAACTGCAACAGAAAAGCGTTCAGTATGTTTGAACTGTAAGTTCCCTTAAGAAATCAACAGTTAAAGAATGAAGCCACAAAAATAGCACATAAACTTGATTATAAAAGTTGGTAGTGATGATAAATAAATTAGGTATGGAATAAGCAAAGAACAGAGACAAGTCTGTCACCTTGATTTTTCTTTATTTTAAAGAGGTGCTTTGATGTGAAGCTTTTCATCTGACTAATACGTGATCTAGTTTCAGTAGTGTTAAATATTGTGCCTTAAAGCTTCATGAAATTAATTTTATATAGCCATATAAAATTATTCGAGTTTACTTACTGTATTAAACTAATATATGCCCCTGTTAAATATTTTGTGTCCCCTAATATCAAAACCAAAAAAGAAAAGGGCACTAGTATTTTTCATAATGTAAGAATGTCCCTTGGCTTTCCTTAAGTTTTAAAATAACCCATCAAATACATTTACTTAAATTTTATATAAATTAATAAATGATAGCTTCATAATACTATGTGAAATACATCAGACACAGAAGGCTAAATATCACATAATTTTCTAATATGAAAATCCCAGAGTGTAAATACTGTAATTTAATATGCACATTAAAAGAGAGGTATTCGGAAGCACACTTCATGGAGGTGGAAGGGAAGGAAGGTCTGTGGAGCTCGGAAGGGACTAGGGCAGGTGCACGGGGAGTAAAAGCATTCAAGCTGCCACTGCATGTATATGCAGCAGTTCATCAGGATGGCGACAGCTACTGTGGATAGCTGGCAAATGTTCATAAAAAGTAAAAATAAAGATACTCTATATTCTGAAAAATGAGCTACTGGAGCAAGTAAACAGTGTTAAAAATAAACTTGTTATCTTTTTGTCAGTTTTTCCTTTAATAAATGCGAAAATTGAGAATACTTTTCATGACAAAAGATACTTCTTACCACATGACTATAATCCCAGCTAACTGAAAGACTGAGGCAGAATGATCCCAAGTTAAAAGCCAGCACAAGTAACTCAGCAAGCCTGTCCCAAAATGAAAACTAAGAAGGGCCACAGTGCCACTCAGTGGTAGAGCTGTTGCCTGGGTTTGATCCCAAAAGCAGTAAAAGACAGAAACAGAAAACGAAACACTGGTTTCAAAAAATGAGAAGCAACCATAGTGTTCTAAAATACTGACTAGGGCGTTACTGGTTTTGAAAAAAGAATATAATACAATCTCCAAAGATCTTATTTTAGAAGAGTATTTGAGAACATGGGAACATTCTTATATTTACTGTTACCTGAAAAAGGAAGAAATAGTGTAACAGTGTGTGTCCATTTCAGTGCATGCGTCTTTGCCTGAGTCCAAAGCACAGATTATAAAGACGCTTTTCAAAAGCAGAAATGTTACTTAGCTGTTGCTTGGTTCAGAGCACTAGTCTGAGAGCTGGAAATGCAACAGGAAGTGAGGGAAGACTTGGTGAAAGATAACATGCAAGCCAAAATTGCAAACACAGGGCCAACCGGATAGCTCAGCAGACTAAAACGCGGGCTGTAGGATTTTTATCCCTGGCACCACAAACCATGCCCATGCCACCTCCGGGGTATGCTGAGACTGTGACTGAGACTGAGCACAGTGGCACACACCTGTAATCCCAGCACTTGGGAAGCTGAAAACAGGAGGATCACTTGCGTCCAATCTGTGTAGTGAGAGCCTGTAGATATCGTCCTAAATATATATTTTTTAAAAATTGCAAACAGAACCAATCAACTGACAATGGCAATTATCTGATTGACGAGACTTTGGTACCTTTCCTTTCTCGGGCTCATCTGTAGTTTCCAGAGGCCTAAGGAGAGGATCTATAAATTCATGTTCAAACAATGCAGAGTATACATTACAATGGTGTATCACCCCTCATTTTACTTCATCCATAGATGAAGAAAATTTGACCAGAATGAACTTTTTTTTTTTTTTTATAAAACTTTGTATCTTGTATTTTGGATTTGATAGAAAACAACTCGTGTATCATGTATCTCATTGTATCATAATGTTGTGAATCATAATGTTAGTACTGTAGAACGAGGAGGGAAAGGAATGAAGAGAGCATACTTTTCCAGCATTTCCATTGTGCAGTTAAGACGGGCGTAATTTAACAAGTTAGTCAAATGTGTCCAGGGAGAATTCAAAATTAAATGTTTCCTTCTATGTCTAAAAAAATAAATGTTACTTAGAAGTTGTATGAAGTTATTCAGTATCTGTTCAATAAAGTGGAACACTTTACACTAAAAATTCTACTAAAAAAATTAAAAAATCCAGTTTATAATTGGAATAGTTTTTATTCTCCTCAGTTTTTGATGTAATGTATAATTCAAAAACAAGAAAACATTGCTAATTTTAAGTTAACACCGAATAGAAGAAAGTTGTTCCGTCTTTTATTGTAATAGAAACTCCACCCCCACCCTCGCCCAGTATAATTTAGCTTATTAGATCGAGATCATAGTTCCTGTTCCAGCTATGGTTGCCTCTGTCCCTTAGAAACAGCTGTTTGCTATGATGCAGAGCTCATCACTATGGTACATACTGTATAAATCAGTGCTCAATTGACAGACTATTCTGCTTCTGTACTTACTGCTTGTTTGTTTACATAAGCCCGGGGCCACCAGAGATCAGATCCTGATATTCTGGAAACGATATCAGTCTGTGTCAATGTAAACAAATCTGTCCCTAAATCCTGGGTGTCATTTTAGTGTTTCTGTTTGCCCTTGCATCATAAACCTCATATTAATCAGAATTAATTATTTCTATTATCTCTATTAATGAACGGGTAATATTTGAAACTTTGTATGCTAAAAATTTCAAGTTAATGCTGAAATATTTGCCAATTCATGGTATTTTTTTGTAGCTGTGAATTAGACCATGGTTTTAGTGATCAGATTTAGCTGTACCTTAAACAGATATCAAGATGATGCTGCAAACACACACACACACACACACACACACACACACACACACATGCATGCACATTTGAAGTAACCAAGGAAAATTCAGATTTTTGCTGGCAGTAGGCTGTTTAAGATGCATAAAATTAAGTAATATATGGGCTTTGCTTCACTTTAGTGATTTTGGATTTGACAGAAAATAACTCATGTATCATCTCTGCAATATTCATTTTTTTCTATTTCATTCACTTTGAGCGAAAGTAATTTGTGTAGTTGGACTTGTTTATTCTTTATTTTTAAATTTTTTAAAAAGATGTTATTTATCTGGTACAGAGTCTTGCTACATAATTTAGACTCATAGCGATCCTCTTGTCTCAGCCTCCCCAGCTCTGCGATTACCTGAGTGGGCCACCATGCTCAGTTTAAGTGGCTGGGATGGCGCACCTGCTAGCTCAAGGTGTGTGGTATCAGGGATCAAATGCAGTTCTGTGGGCTTGCCGGGCAAGTGCTTAGACCACTGAGCTATCTCCCGAGCCCTGGACTTGCTTATTCCTTATTTTATTTATTTTTTTTATGTATTTAGTACAGGATCTATACGGTTTCCCTACACAGATCAGACTTATAGTGATCTTCCTGCTTTTTTTTTTCTCTCTATTTTTTTGATCCTCTTATTTTCAACTTCCCAAGTGCTGGGATTATAGGCATGTGCCACCACACCTGCTCTCAACTGCCGTCTCAGCGTGCCCTGGTGGTGGAGTTCACAAGGCTTGTGGTTTTGGGGGATTACACCCTGGTCATTGCACTCTACCTAAGCAGGCACTTTATTTTGCTGAGCTATGTGGCAGGCCATTGTTTATTTTTTCATCAGAAATTCATCTGAAAACTTTTTCCTCAATAGGAAAAGCAAATACATTTCAAAAGGAAAAAAATAGGCTATGAATGCTAAGAAAACTTACTGCATATGTTACACAGATATGTTTAAAACAGCTCAAAATACTGACTTTGTATCTTCTGTGGAACATTCAAGTCTTTCCTGTGCAGGGGACACCCAGAAAATCATCTGTTTTTTGGTGTGTGTCTACTATTCACATGATGCTAAGAGTAGTGACTTTGATTTCAAACAAATCTGAGTAAAGTTATCAAAAGTAAAATCCTATGAGGTTATTCTGGGAAATATAAACCATATTCTTTATCCTGACTTACTTTGCTAGAATGCATAAGCTGAAAAACCTTTGCGGTACTAGGGATTAAACTCAGGACCTTGCGCTTGTCTGGCAGGCACTTAATGCCCCTGAGCTGTCACCTTGGCTCCTGAAGACAAATCTGTTTTTTGTTAGAGCTAGTATTTGTCTAAAACTTGAAAAACCAGAAACACATTCAGATAAGTTTAAGAACATTTCATCTGAAAATTGTGTCTTCACTATGTTGAGTAGTGAATTTTACTGAGTCATTTACACAGTTCATTTAGGAAGGGCTTCTGTTCATTTATTCAGCATGCATACATGAATGGCTCCTATGCAACAATAATTTGTAAGTCACTATGCTTACCAACATCTTATTGAACAACCTTGTTTCTGAATAAGAATACAAATATTCTTTCCGCAGGCTGTTCTTGTAACTATGAGATGGGCTTAAATATCATAGTGATTAGCATTAACTTATAGTGTTGCCTGTCACGGAGTGTTAGCCATGCGAGGTCCAAGGCCATCTCCCAAAGAAGTGTTGGGAACCACAGCTCATCACATCCGTAGGCTGTAGGTTTTCTCGATATTTCACAAAAAGGAATTGCAGGATATGCCAGTAAGACTCATAAAAAACGTGTCGTAGGAAGGGTTAAAGGAGTACATAGAGAAAATGAGACGGAAGGCCCTCAGGAGAGGCGCATTGCCTGATGTGGTGGTCCGCGCCTATTACCTCATCACTAGGGAGGCTGAGCCAAGAGGATTGCTGTAAGTTCAAAGCTAGCCTAGTCTTGAAAGAAAATACATATTTTGGTGTAGGGCTAGTGTTGAGCTGTCATGAGGGGACAACTGTGGAATTTGTGACTTTAATAAAGAGAGAAAATCTCAGGCTCATTTACAGGCAAAAGGTGCCAGATAAAAGTGCACCAAGAGGGAGCTTGAATGTTTTTTACGTACAAGGACTTTCTCCTGGGATTGAGGGAACTGTAGTGATTATCATCGTTTGTTTATTGCTATACTATATTCTTATAGACCTTTTTCTTCCTTGTGGTCACTTCAGAGCTGCAAAATGCCTTCTTCTAAGGTGGTCAGTGTTGCCACATGGAGCCTTAATCATGTAAGAAGCAGGACAGACGTTTACAAGGAAACAGTTCTCATTGAAACAGGTCTCAGCCCCAAAGGGAGGGTCTTCAGGAGTGTTTCCCTGCTCACACCACTGTGCTGTAGTCCCAGTGCAGTGTGCCGCGTGGCTGTTCTGGGGACAGAGCTTTGCAGTCACAGTGAACGGGCACAATACATAACCTTAAGGTGTCACTGTGCCTCCTAGGATCATTTTGGCTCCGAGACCTCACAAACTACTATAACTGTGTTATACACTAAAATCTTTATGGTTTCATTGTAACTGTAACTGGAAGTGTGCTATTTTGGACTCTATCTGCTCCTATTTCTAATGCCTATTACTAACAAAAAAAAAAACTCGATGTTCAAGTTGCCTGCACAATTTATATGAAACAGCAATGATCATCTATCAATTTTTTAAACATCCAACTGCTTTTCTTCCATAGGGGCCATTGCATCAAAATAAATATTTTATAAACGTATCTTATCAGATAAGAAAAAATATCAAAAGGCTTGGTTTGTTTAATACATATTTCATTCTAGATAAGCCAAGACAGAAGTATTTTACTTTGATGCTTCTTTCCTGCCTTTTTGGTAATTTGTTCTGTCTTCCTCACTGCATGCGCATTTACTGAGACATCGCCCATCCCTCACCACGTGCCTCTCTGCCCTCGGTTATCTCCACTGTGTCATTTTTACTGTCATGAACTTTGCTTAAAAAGCAATTATTTAATTTTAAAAAATGAGTTACATACTAGTGTGAGAAACTGATTCTTGTTCAATGTTTAGAAGGGAAGTTCCTTGACCTTGACAGGGGTGTTTGTTTTTCATTTTATTTTATTGAAAAAGTGGAACAGAACATCCCAATAGCATGAGAATAACAATAGTTAGTACACTGCATGTCGTTATTTTAAAATAATGAGTCCAAGTCCAAGAGGAGCAGGGTGCTGTGTTTCTCCAGCTCCTATGGAGAGTCGCTGGAGCATGGCCCTTCCGCCTTCCTTTCCACCGAGCTAAGAGATGCTAGTGGCATGGCTAACCTGCATTTTTCCTTTTCCATTTCTTCCTTGCCCCCTGTCTGTATCCTAGTTACTTTTTCTTTTTAAAAATTTCTTTCTGTTTCACGATATCTATTATAGATTTTAGACCTTGCATATTCTTCTAGGTTTTGACACTAGGGAGACAAAAGGGTATGAGTATGATCTATTTTACTTGAAAGTATGGTCTCAAGTTGCATCTATTCACTTATAGAAAACAAAATTGTCAAGTTCATCCTTCTTCTTGGCTGAACAGTCTCCACTGTATGAAAAGACCACAACATTTTTTAACCATTTCTTGGCTAATGGGCATTTGGCTCATTTCTAAGTTTTAGTTATTAAAAATTATGCAGCTATAAACATAGGTTCATATATACTACTGTCCTATGATGTTTTTAACTATTCTGGGAAATCCCCTGGGGGGGCCAGCTGGGCCAAGTGGGATCTCTAATCCTAGTGTTCTGAGGCATCTGCATACTGATTTACGCAGTCGCTGCGCCAGTCTGCTCTCCCACTGAGAGCGGAGCAGTATTCCTTTTTCCCTGCAACACTTCCTACATTCGTTATTGATTTCTTCATATTGATAGGTATTCTTTCTGGAGCAAGACAGAGTCTCAGTTTTGTTTTAATTTGTGTTTCTCAAAAGACCAAAGATGTTGAACTTTTTTTGCATGTTTATTGGCCATTTGCATTTTTTTTTTTTTTTCTGAGAGGTGCATATGTACCAAGATGCCATTTCTGGACTGGGTCTTTGATTTTGAAATATCTGGTATTTTCAACTTTTTATATGTTCTATATATAAATCCTTAGTCTGAGGCACAATTAGATAAAGGTTTTTTTTTTTTTTTTTTTTTCCATTCTGTGTGGTGTCTTTGTACTTTCTTGGTGATTTCTTTTGATGTGGAAAAGATTCTTAATATGGTGAAATCTAACGTGATGAATTTTTCATGCAGTCTGGGTTTGTGCAAGAATTCTATGCCTACACCTATGTCTTCAGGATTTTTGCCTACTTTCTCTTCTAATCAATTTAGTGTTTCTGGTTTAATGTTTTGATCTTTGATTCATTTTGACTTTAGTGTGATAGACATGGTTCTAGTTTTGGTCTAGTCTTAGAATGTCAGAAGCTTGTTTTTCCAACATCATTTACTAAAGAATTTTTTTTCCAATAAACACATCCAGCTCTTTTGTCAGAAGTAAGGTGGCCAAGGGTATTTATAGTTATGTCTGCATCTTCAAATCTGTTCCACTAATCCTCAGGTCTATGATTTGTATCAGTACCATGTTGACGTTATAGCAGTAGGTTTGTTCTATAATCTCACATCAGGAATGGTGATGCTTCCTGGCTTGCATTTGTTGCCCAGAATTGTTTTTGCTATTCTAGGTCTCTACTGGTTCAAAGGAATTCTACAAATGTTTTTTCTAGTTCTTTG
Source organism: Myocastor coypus (assembly GCA_004027025.1). Classification (NCBI taxonomy): domain Eukaryota; kingdom Metazoa; phylum Chordata; class Mammalia; order Rodentia; family Myocastoridae; genus Myocastor; species Myocastor coypus. The sequence goes on from PVJA010053066.1 coordinate 8,099, forward strand.
AGGTATGCTAATGGTATTTTTTAATGTATTTGTTATAGCACCTCACTACACAGCTCAAACTCATAGTGATCCTCCTGTTTTCAGCCTCTCTAGCAATGGGATTACAAGCATGTACCACCACATCTGATCTTAGTGACTGACTCAGTGTACCTGGGGGTGGAGCCAGGGATGCATGTGGTGCCAGGGATCACACCCCAGTCTGGGCATTTGCCTAAGTAGGTGCTTACTCCACTGAGTTGTCTCACCAGCCTGTTCATGGTGTTTTGATTGGGATTGTATTAAATATGTCTAACTGTTTTTGTGTCGTGGCTATTTTCACAATGTTGAGTCTCACTGTCATTGAGTCATTCCTGGAAGCAAGTATTACTTGATATCAAAAGCAGAGCAAGACCCAAACAAAAAAGAGAACTACAGGTCGATCTTCCTAATGAATACAGATGCAAAAATCCTCAATAAGATACTTGAAGAAACAACTAATATACTGAGAGAAAAATTTTCTGATGCTTCATAATAGCATCCAAAAAAAAATTGAAATACTTAGAAATCAACTCAACAAAGGACTAGAAATCTCTATATTGAAAATTACAGTACTTTGAAAAGGAGATTGAAAATAACATCAGATATAGGTATTTGTAAAAGAAGAAGTTTGGCAAAGGAATCATTTGATAATGCAAAATCTCTTTTATTTTTTTCTCAAAAAAATTTTAAGGTGGATCTGGGGAGATAGTTCAGTAGAATAAGTGTTTGCCTGGCAAGCTCGAGGTCCTGAGTTGGATCTCTGGTTCTCTGGTTCTAAAAAAAAAAAAAAAAAAAAAAAAAAAAAAAAAAAAAAAAAAAAAAAAAAAAAAAAAAAAAAAAAAAAAAAAAAAAAAAAAAAAAAAAAAAAAAAAAAAAAAAAAAAAAAAAAAAAAGGGAAAAAGAAAAAGAAAAAATTTATAAGAATAAGAAAGATATATATGTGTATGTATAGTACAATGCAGTATTTTTTCATTTTCTTATTTTACACACACAGTGAGACATTAAATCAATACAGACATTACAATATTTGAAATTCAAGTGTCAAAATGAGCTGTCTATCTCTAGCATGTTGGCAGCACATTTTCCCCCTTCTCATTCTTTTGTAGGTAAATGTGAGGTGCTAGGAGAATGTTGACTGGTAGACAGTGGATCAGTTTTATTTCTTCAGGAATTAGCTTTTCTTGTTAAACAATGAAGGGTTTAGATGAGAATGTAAAGGTCAAACCCACTGCTGAGTCTCTTAAGTTTTGTTGCATTGTCACTATTTCTATTAAATACTGTTAGACACATGACCCCAAGTCTTCCCACAAGCCCCCCACTGTAGTGATATTTTAGCTAGGGATGAGCCATAATAATGAAGCTGCTAAGTAAGACCTTTGCTTTCCTAAAAAAAAAAAAAAAGGTTGACCTGGCACCTAGTTCAAACTCTCATGACTTTTGGTCCTCCTTTTCTTCCCTCCTAGAATGCAGATATGGATAGTTACAGAATCAGTTCATCATCAGAAAGCAATAGTTACAAATATAGAAAGCTTCAGCAGGAAGATGGGGAGAACATTAGCACTTTCCACCACTGAGCTGTTTATTCTATGTAAAATGTGTACCCTTCTGGCTTCAATCTTTAGTTTTGTTTTGTTTTATAGCTGAAAGCAATTTATAACTTTAAATATTTTTACTATCTGCTCAGTGTATGCTTAAGTGTTTCAGACACTATGCTAAATATTTCACACAGTGCAATGAACTAAATCCACAAGGTACGCAAAAAAGCGGTTATTATGGATAACATGCTGACACCACACGAGGTGGAGTTTGGATCTCTATGTGAGATGGATTAATAAAAGAAGAAAATTCTGTTAAGAAATGTTAGTGCTAGTTTTGTATAGCTGGTAAATAACAATGCTAGAATTTGAATAATATTTAAGTTATATTTAAGCATTTGGTAATGACAATTTTCATGATCTATGAGAAGCTCATTTTTATTGGTAGTTCATTTTTATGAGGTTGTAATTCTTTTCACATGCATTTGTCAAGGTCACATGATTTCCCACTTTCCGACTAGCACTTTTCTAGGATTATGAATGGAGCCAAACGGTATCCTCTCTTTGATTTATGTCATTTACCATTTTTACTTTGCATGGATATTTTACTTTTTGTCCTAAAAATCATTTTGTATATAGAAAGTCAAACTTAACACTAACGTATTTCCTTTTCCTTAAAGACATTTTTTCTTTTTAATGTATTCAGTGTAGAGTCTCACTACACAGCTCAAACTAATACTGATCCTCCAGTTTTCTGCCTCTCCGGTGCTGGGATTACACGGACAGTTCAGTGTTCCCAGGGGCAGGGCTAGCATGGTGTGTGATGCTGGGGATCAAACTCTGGTCCCTGTGCTTGCCTAAGGAGGCTCTTAGTCTGCTGAGCTATCTCGAAGACCCAATAATCTATTTTCTAATTCCTCATTATTCTATCATACTCATATCATTCCAAGGCCTCTCAGAAAAAAAAAAAAAAAAACATGTTTCTTCCCTAATTTTATTTAAATGCTTAGATATGGTTTAAAGTTACATGCTTGAGTATGATGTTGCAAAGGGGTCACTTTGATTAGCTTTGGAAGCTGCCATTAGGGGGCTGCCAGAGCCACTTCTAGGTGTGTGTGGGGGTGGGTTATGGTGGTGAGCTTGGGGGCTCAGTACTTTCACTTCCCTTACTCTTCGGCATAGTTCTGCTGCCTTACTTCCCAATTAGCTTAGCTCCTTCCACCATGATTCTCTTGCTTTGGAGTCAGCCAGCCAGGGATTGAACACTTCCAAAATTGTGAGCCAAGCTAAACCTCTCCTTCTCTAAATTGTGAGTCTTAACCAGTGATTAAAATCTGACTGTTACTTCATGTTAGTTTATTGAACCATTTGGTAGTGAATACATACTTCACCATCCCTCTGCAAAAAGTTCTGTATGCTGGATTATGAAAAGAAATGAAAATATTAATAATATGCAATATCATAATTCATTTAAGTAATAGGATACAATATTTTAGGTAGGGAAGAGATGACAATATTCCATGTGTTATTTTCATTATCCTTTAAACTGGGGTGAAACTTGTACAATTATTTCAGGCTTCATTATTCCATTACCAATTCACTGAAAAAGCTATGGTTTCTCTCTGGAGAGACTTTGTACTCTATTACTTGTAAAATAACCATCTGTTTAGCATTCAAGAATTTACTCAGACTTCTGAGTCATGCAAATATCTTAAGAAAACTATTATGATTTATTGCAATTTAAAACTTTTTTAATGATTGAGTATATTTGGTCATAAACCCAAAATTAAAAGAAAAGCCTTTATTTATTTATTTGGTATAAGATCTCACTATACATCTCAGACTCATGATGATCCTCGTGTATTAGCCTCCAGAGCACTGAGATAACAGGCATGTGCCACCATGCCCAGTTTTGGTTTCACAGGAGGCACAGCATACCATGGGTCAAAACCAGGTCTTTGAGCTTGCAAGGCAAGGGCTTAGACTGCTGAACTATCTCCCCAACCCCAAATCCAAAATTTTTGTTTGAACTTTGAACAGCTTGAATCTGTAGAACATCTTCTGGGTTTGCTTTGAATCTATTCCATGTATCAACTGCAGTACTTATGGCTGTACAATTTTTTTCTTATAAGCATCTCGCATACATCTGGTTATAGAATTTATTTTTTTTTGAAATAAACTTTATTTCTCCAATTATAAAATAAGATAAAAAATTTAAAGAAAAATTCCATCAAAACAGAAAATTACTTTTTGTAGTCTTTTCTTGTTGTTTTGTTTTGTTTTTACAAAACTTATGAGGTATCAATTATTTGATAAAACCTAATACAGAGAAATATTTTCATTTATTTATTTGATACAGGTTCTTGTTATGCAGTTCAGACTCATAGTCATCCTTCTGTGTTAGCCTCCCCAGGGCTGGGATTCTGGGCATACACCATCACTCTTTTTTTTTTTTTTTTCAATTTTTTTATTTTTTAAATTT
>PVJA010053067.1:0-12132 GCA_004027025.1 Myocastor coypus
AGGGGTGTGTGTGTGTGTGTGTGTGTGTGTGTGTGTGTGTGTGTGTGTGTGTATAGAGACAAAGAAAGACAGAGAATTCATTGCAGGATATCTTGAAACAATTTCAGCTTCATCTGCCAATACTGAAATGTATTCTATGGGCATTCTGCATTTTATAAAATTAACAAAATTTAGAAGACAGCCCTGGGAGTAGATCACAGTTCTCCAGCTCAGGAGATTTAAGTACTCAGATGATTTAAGAAATATGATTCAGGCCCCTCCCATTCTCCCTTGTTATAAAGACCTGGTTAACAACAGCTGAGTGAGCTTCTCTGGAAAGTCATAGAGAAATGGGTTTTTTACTAGGAGTTGGAAACAGAATTGACAGTGTGAAGAGAAAGGGGCAATAGGTAAAATTGATAAAAGAGGCTGTATATAAATGTGTTCTGTAACTTGAGGAAGAGTATAATTATTCCAATCCGCCTACCTATGGAAAATAGATGCTTTGCTGAAAGCCCAGATACTTTCTCTTTTAATCACTACAACATTCTGAGGTGCACAATAGACTTGTCATAGGAAGTAAAACAAGCTACACTCAAACCAGGTCTTTGCCTGAATTCCGTCCACGGACAACCAGGTTGCATCCCATACCTGTCTGCCTCCAAGCCTGTGGCTCCAACACGACACATTGGCTTCTGTGATGCTGGTGCTAGCCATAGTCCCCTGTCCAGTGTGTCCTTTCTTCTGATGTTAAATACCATGGTTATGTTTAGTAAAATTCTCTTTCTACAGAGCACAGGCATTCCATTTTTCCATACCTTAAATTCCCTTTATTCTAGAGACAGACTTCAAATGTGCGTCGCTGAAAGCCAGAAAGGGGCTGTGGTGGAATCTATGTAAACATAGAGCATAACACACATGTAAGTTCACATCCCTAAAAAGAATATTTAGATAATTCACACAGCTATATGAACGCATCCATATCTCAACGCACTGTGAAACCCTGAAGAAACAGCTGCAGAAACCCTGACCACCAGGTGCCTGTCAGGAACCTTGTCTGTGTCATTTTACAACTCAATATCATTCTTCCAGAAAAATAGGCATTTGAGAAGTCTCTGGGCGAGCCACAGTGAAGCAGCTCCACTCTGCCATTGTAAATCTTGCTATTGTGTAGTGATGCGCCGCCCAGACAGGCCGCATTTATCTCTCTGAAGCAAGCCTGGCAAGAATATGTTCAGAGAACACTGGTCATATTATCTTTCCAAAAGGTTAAAAGAGGGATTTGCTTATCTCTGGTGATGTGTGGCACTGACAAGCAAGTGTACAAATGCAGCTGGGAAACACGTAAGAGTAGGCAAAGCGGCTTAAAGCAGAATTATGGTGTCAGGACACAAAGCCGATAGCTCCATTCTACAACGGAACAAAGGATCTGAGATTCATAAATCATATTTGTCAAGAATAAATAAAAAGGAAGCCAGTGGAGGCTGGTGGCCCTTGTTGTTTTTCTCCCTTATAATTTGTTGACCTGCCCTGGCCTGCTCTGCCTCTGTCAGAGATAAGAGCCTCTATTGCTTTCTTGCTATCTCCAGATTAGGTCCAACCACCATTAAATAAGATACGCTGGGTGCTGTTAGTGTGTCCTGGCCATAGCAGACTTTTCCAGTGACCACTAAATGAGTTTCTATGACTTGGTGATTTAAACTGAGAACAGATACATCTGAACAAGACCCATGCCACCGTGCCCAATGAGAATAAACCCTCAGTGGCTACCATGGTACGACTGCCTGAGTTCATTTTAGCTCTGCCAGTCCAACCTAGGTGACTTTGGACAGGCGCCCTGTTTTCTCCTCTTTCATTTGCAACACCACTTAGAAAAACGCTATCCATTAGCTTAAAAGGCCGAGACAATAGTATCGGCAGACCAGGAGGAACTAAATGCAGTTGTGCCAGTGCTGCTGTGCCCAGCGCTATTTTGTTGCCAAATGTTTTGAGGATGAAGAGCATTAGAAGGCAAATATTTGTAAAATTGACTGAAAGACATGCCTCGTATCTCTAAATAAATGAAACAGACATATGCCCAATTTGTCAGTGTTTTAAATTCTGAAATTATATCACTGAACGTAGAAAGAATAGCTAGCCATCTGCTGATTTAATTGGCATTTTAACATCAACTGAACTGTTCTAGAATAAAAATGCTTTATAACTTCCTGATTTCTGCAAAACCTTCCTTCCTGCTTTACTGTGGCTTTAACAAAATTCAAAGACAAATAAACTTCAACACAATTCCCCCTCCTGCCTCTGTGCTATTTTAAGCTATAACGGCACCCTGAGTAGCAGTTGGCATAAGCACTTTGCCAGAAAACCTTTATTTTAATTGCCTAAAGAAGACAGATAACCCCAAGGAGCTCCATTCATTGCATACTGCACATGCTGTGTTGCACATACACATGTTTTTAGCCATTTTTAAGGCCTGAGCTTGGAGTAGATAACATTCCAAGATAATTTGCAGGATTAAAACATGGAAGGTGTAACTATGTGGGGCTCCCTCCCCCACCTCTGCTCTATTGGCGACTTTAGCATCTACAAGCAGTGGCACTGATTGCCCCAGGCCTTGCTCTCAGGCCTCACCCCTTCCTCTTCAGGGCTGGCTCCACTCCTGCTCTGGCCTTGCTGCCCACTTGGCTTCATCACCTATGTCTAGATGACTGCACCACTCCCTGCTCAGGTCCTGAGCCTGAGTCAGCCACCCCCATTTCAACTTTTTTTCCCAAATAAGTCTTTTTATTCTTTTGGTAATCTCTTCCGGAGTTAACTACTTCCATTATAGGTGATGAAATATGTAAGGCTCCACTTCAAATATTGACACTGCTATAAACATAGTCTCTTTCCCTTCTGTGCAACTCAGGATTAAAACTTTGATTCTTGTCTTATATTCCAGTCTCAGAAGTAGTTCCACTGCGGTAGTTATTTGAAGACAGTCTTATGCTTTTTAGCAGTGGTCTCTGACCAGGTTCTGTCTTCTTCATGAATACTACAATGGACTTAGTTTAGATATGTATTAAACTAAGAGGCATTCTCTCAAAGGAGTTTAAATGCACTTTATTTTTAGACAACCTAAATGACGTGGGAGTTTTTTGCCCTAAAAAAAACAGTGCCTCCACTCCAACTAAATCACGGTCAAAATAAACAAAGCGTTCAAGACGACAACTGTCCCATTTGTCTAAAATCCTGGTGTTGTGTAGATGACAAGCAGCAGCCAGTTACAACAAGTGATAGATCCAAGGTTACCATCAAATCCATTAACATTTTCACATTTCTAAACCATCGTTAAAGAAAATCGTAAATGGGGTCACACCATCCTCACGGTAGTCCAGGAGAGCAACCATACCATCTGGATTCACGTTTGCACCAATAAAGAACTGATAGTTTTTGAAATTAGCAAGGATATGCTTGATTTGCTCTGCTGCCCTCGTCATAAACAGTTTTATTCTTTCTGGTCTTTGTTCTTCAAGTTTGCCTTTGATTGATTTCATACAATCTTTGATGTACTTCTTGTAGGCCTCTTTTGTGAAGCTGGTTTCCTGCAAGCGATGGTTCATTACAATATCTACAGCAGTGACTACCGTGCTTTCGGTGCCTTCGCCCTCTGGGACTTCAGCGGAGGCATTGCCACCAGTGAGCAAGTGGTCAATGTTACCCTCTGTTCTACTGACCATCTCGCCCTCCACCTCCAGGCACAGCCGGTCCGCGATCTTCCGGATCTTGTAAATGTCGGAGAACATCTCATCACGGCTGATGAGGTCCCGGTAGATAATAATGATGGTGGCTGAGGGAGACAGAGACCACACAAGCCAGGAGCTAGGAGCTCAGAATGAGCCTGGTGCAGCCAGAACGGCGCTGTGATGGGGAGGGGGCACGTAGCAGGCGGGGGGGAAAAAAGCCCCCATTTGGACTTTGCTGCTACTCCTAAAACAGAGGCTTGCGCCGCTGCAAGGATCTACCCGATTGTTAACAGAGCTGCCCAGTCAGGGCCCATCCCTCTATGCCTAGGTTTTGACTTGCCAGGAAGAACCATAAGTGGACATTTTTACTGCTATGACATTCATGAGTTCCTTTAAGCAATTTCGAAAACATAAGACAGTAAGGCAGATAAGAGCAGCGTCCCAGAAGTGATTACCTCAGAATAAGCAAAGCCCAACAGGCATGTGAGCCTATAACTTTTACGTAATTTTTATTCCGCTATAGTGTAGGCATAGAGGAGTTCAAAATTATACACACCTTGCTGCAAAGCCTGGCTTAAGAAGGAGCTTCAGGATGAAAACGTCTGATACATACGTATGCTATTTGCTTCCTTTTTGTATTGTACATAAATCCTCTTCTCCCATCTCCCCACAAAATTTTAAGCAAAATGCCCACTGATCTTGAACATACTATGAAATCAGGTCTATCTGAGGATTGCAAGAAAATACAACCAACAGCTTCAAGGCTGCCTCTCAGAGTCAGCCATGGAATCAAGCCACTCCCAGGTCACATATGCTGTGAGATTCAAACACCATGTTCTGAAAGCTACTGAGATAGAAGACTGTTGCACCAATCCTAGGAAGGGTACTAATTTTTTGCACTATAAAAATAAAGCAATTAAGCAGAAGGCTCAGTTTGAGCAACAGCATAATTAAATATAATTTCAGACACATTTTGTTATTTTGCAAGTCAGCTTTCAAAAAAAAAAAAAAAGCCATAAGACGGATGGACACAATGTTGACCTGATTATTTACTGAGATTATCAAGACAAGACAATCATAGAACACCTATACAAATCGTTTTTAATCTACCAATAAACCATTGTGATTGGCATTGACTGTTATCCATAGTCACAGAAATAGAACTGGCAGAAAATGATTTGTGACAACATCCTGCTATTAGCTGTCTAGGCCTCTGTTCCCATCTATAGGTTAGATTATAGTCAGTAAACTGTGAGGAAAGCAGATGGAATGATGTGGTTGTGTTTGTTTGTTTGTTTGTTTGTTTGTTTTTATTGTTCAGGGTCTCACTAATAGATTAGACTCATAGTGATCCACCTATTTACAGCCTCTCAAGAGCTGGGATGACAGGCGTGTCCCCCACACCCAGTCTCAGTGGCCCTCTCAGTACATCCTGGGGGCGGGGTCAGCATGACCGGCCCAGGAATTGAAGCCCCCTGACCCTCAGCCTGGATATGGTTGTTCTAGACGATTCTCCCTTCCTTTGTAAATCAGCTCCTCATGACTCCCAGGATATGGAAGAACATGAACTTCATTTATACTGCTTTTTATATAGTGATTGTTAGTGTTACCTGTAGGTCCTTCTCAGATTTAAGATTCTGAATACAGTTTGTTTAAATGCCTCTCCCTAGATTTTTCTTCAAGGAATCTGCATTAATACTCCAAGGTCATTTGGATGTACGTGACCTTCGTTATGAGAAACATTACAATAGCTTATAAAATGATGTACCTGTACATGCTAAGGACCTATTTTTTACTTAATTTTTAATTCATCACAAACTTGTAGTCTTAGGAAATATAATTAAAGTGAATTACTAGGAAAATGAAATTAAAAACAGAAACTTATTAATAACTTACAAGTCCTAGGTTTTACTAAATTAATCAGAGAAAACTTTCATACATATCAGTAAGTATCACAATCCACCAACAGATATAACAACAAACATGACACGGGAAAAAAGTTATTATTTGTTGAATGTGTACATAAGGGCAATAAACATGGAGAATCTTTATGGTAGTTGTAACTTTCCTGCATTTCATTTTCATAACTAACTTGAAAGCTATGATTTAGCTGGACTTGATGATATATACCTATAATGCCAGCACTCAAGAGGCTGAAGCAGAACTACCTAGTATTAGAGTCAACCTGAACTACATAGTGATATTCTATCTCAAAATAAAAGAATTACAAGTTAGTAACTTCTCACATTTTGAACAAAAACTATGAATATCAAAATTTCAGGGCAGCAAATGCTTTTGAAACCTAAATTAGATTGATACTATTCACAGAAATAGTGAATATCTAAGTGATGTGTTTTGCTTTAAGAACACTGCTAACAAGTAATCCAAGCCCAGGGAACTACATAGGCAGAAAAGGAAGAAAAGAGTTGAGTGGAGTTTCAAGAAGATCAAGAGATTTGTTTTTCCTCTTCTGTGTGGCCCTGTACTTGACCAGCTTACAGCCACACACGCCTGGCCACGTAGCTTCCCCACCAGAGCTCTCTGTGCTCCATTCAAAGTCAAAGCCAGTGATCGATGCTCAGGTGTGCAGCAATGGAAAACTGGTAAGTTCTTTCCACTTCAGCACTCATTTCCTGGTGAGCCAGCCGTAAGCGATGGTCTGACTGGCGCAGTCCAGACCATGCGTCAAACAGCACTGGCTTATCACGCCTGATAGGTTTGTCAGCTACCTACTGTGCCAAGACTCAGGGTAGACAGGTGCAAGCCCCACCAAACACCAGTGACTCATTCAATGGGTCTGTGAAAACTTAGTATATTTTTGAGCAACGCATTTAACTGCTTTATGTTTCCAAAACCATGCAGATGGCAAAAGAGCTAACAAACATTTGTGTCTCCAGTTTTAAAATTATGTTGTTTCCAAACAAAATTAACTTTACATTCATTTAAAAGGAGTATGTTTTTGTTTTAAGTACTTGTAAATCATAGCTGTCATTTTGTATTCATTATTATAGTAGAAAACAGTTTCAATCAGAAAAATTCAATTAACATAAATACATTGTGCTTTCACCATTGAACAAAAGAGAGAAAACCAAAGGAATAAAATCAGAGAAGAACAGGAGTAAATTAAAAAAACTCATTTCAGTCCATGTTCTAGCTGCTAAGCCAGACTCACTGACAGGAAAGCCAGCAATGTTCTGATAACACAGCTAATAAATGGGTGCACTAAATCTGGCTGTGTGTGGGCCATGTACTTCTACACCACAAGATGTCAGTGAAGTGAGAAACAGGCTTTAGCTGGGTTCAGGAACTGTTTCCCATCACTGACTTCTAAGAAACAAAATTTCAATAAATATTTTTTTCTTTTTTACTAGTACCAACTGGCATCCCATCTGCTCATGAACAAGGAGTTCAAGCCTCACTTTGGGGCTCTGCATATCTTTCCCTCTCCCGTCTGTCTGTACCAGTGGTTCTCAGTCTTTGAGCCCCCAGAAAGCAGCTGCCACACAAGAAGACCCCCGCCAACTGCTAATCACTGTGTTGCATTCCTCTTGCCACATCAAAGACACACAGCACTACGGCCCACTCCTTCAGCTGATACTTTGGGCCATGTACAGAATATGGCTCAACGTAGATGGAGAACACAACATGCTAGCAATAAGAGATCAGAGCAAATAGTCAATGGGGACTCAATGGACACCATAAGAAGTCTTCACCCTGGGAAGGTTGAAGAGTATCATCAGGATGGTAACAAGGGAGCTCAAATAAAATTATTGTAAGGGGTAAAAATTAGGGACTAGAGGTGACAGGATATTTTTAGAGACAACATGAGATGTTGATATGCAGGAAGGGGGATTATACTGAAGTGATTAATTAATGGCTGTCCAGCATCAGATCAGTGTCTAGTCTATGACCCTTTATAGTATGCTTCCAGACATTCTAAAGGGTGCTACAAACCTTTAGTTTGAGAACACCTCTCCATACACCCCTCCTCCTGTATCCCAGGACACCATTTCTCAAGATGTAAACAAGAATAAGAGGGAAAATACAGAAGAAGGGAGAAACTGGGGAAGAGAAAATGTTGTAAAAATTAAGATTCCCAACCCTTACCCTTATCCAAACTTTAATCTTCCCAAATGGGTGGCTCTGGCTGGGACATGTAGGAAATCTTATTCTCTTGATTATGTCTTTGATCAAAGTCATTGACCAGGACTCTGAAACCAAGATACGTAGAGCTGCTTTACCAAGCTCCTGTCACTGCAAGAAAATGAGCTTATCCTACTGTGGTGAGCCAGCACAGCTCTCAATGCTTCTGGAGTAATCTAGTTAGGGGATGAAGAAATACAGACAAGAGAGGAAAGCTGCTGTCAGGTGGAGCCCTCTCCATGATGGGAGCCGGAACTTCCCAAGAATTGTAGAGCATTTATTTATATACTTGGGAGGTTGATGTCTAATTCAACCTCTCTGCCCAGCAACCAGCTTGTAAACTGAAACATCTTATTTACATGTCTTGAATCCCCCACGTTCTTGGGTCAACTTTGTCTTAGACCCAGATGTGTGACTGATCTCCACCTTCAGCCACTCTATATCTCCCTCTTTTCTGTTTGTATATTTTTTTTAGTATAAGTAATTCAAGTAATTTTTTTTAGTATAATTCAAGTGTTCCATTGAAGTTGGAGAAGCTGTGTCTACAGAACTCTATAGAAGACCTTCTCATTCTCAAACTTTTGCTCTTCTGATTGAACTTACTCATTTATGCTAAAGATTTCCAGTTCAAAGACTTTTGGTATTTGTATTCAGCAAGTTATCCTTATACAGTCCAACAATCCATAACAGAGTTGTTGCCAGTATAATTGGCAACTGTCAGAAGTTGTTAGTGATTTGAATCTATTATAGCTAATATGTTTCTATAGCATTGTTTTTAACAACTTGTGTTTTTACTTTTCTGCTTAATATTTAAGACCCAGTTAAGACAAGATTTGTATTAATCCAATTTTTTCTATCTACCAAAGTAAGTTAAGTCTCTATCTGGATGGGTCATGGCCAATGCTTGACCAAGCTGTTTTCTGTGAAAGCTTGAGAAACATTTTTTCCTCTCCTCATGACTCTCCCTAGGCACATTATGCATCATAGAATCACTTTCCGCTGTGTTCCCCTAATCTCCTTGATCAGAAGATCAGGGACTCAACCAGTTTATAAGAGGCTGCAGCAGAGGTTCTCTTATGTCCCAGGTCCTCACTGACCTTCAAGGGCAAAGGCCAAAATATTGGCCATCCTGTTAGCCCACCTTTCTCTCTAATTTTTGGTCTCAAAATCTCAGTTGTTAAATTCCCAGAAGAGAAGATTAATGAAATTCGTTATGATGAAAGAAATAAGCTTAATACTACTATTTTACCTGAATATCAAACACCTTTAAAAATAAAATCAAACTGTTACATTCTAACAACCAAGGATATTCTAATGTTTAAATCTATGTAGAATATTGGCAGATAACAGTCACATCTTTTTGCACAGAAATTTAGAAATAAAAGCCATACATAACCATGTAGCATGAATATTATGATGAAATTTTGTAACACATATACTTTTTCATCTTGACACAGCATGATTCTTTTGACCAATCATCTCTATCTAATACATAAGAATCTTTTACCTAATTTGCTGCCCTATGATGTGATACACACCATGTAAGTTTTTGTTAAAGGCAGAGGGCTGAATCCAAAAGAAAAGTCTTATTACTGTAAACAATTGCTATTTTACATTTAGGAAGACCTATACATCTGGAATCATGAATACATTTAGTACATAATGAGATTAACCATAATGAATTATCATACAATGTGAAAACCTTTGTTTCTGAATTTAGTTTTGTGTCAAAAGCATCTTTAGTGAGATAATTTATTGAATTTTTCTAGAAAGGCTTACCTTTTCACCAATGGCCAAATTAGTAGCATGTCTCCATAAGACTATGGCAATCATTAAAGGTTTCATATCACTGAAAAAAGGTTGGCCAATTGGAGTCCTGTCTAACAGTCTCTCCACACTCTGAAGCATTTCTGTTTAACTGTCTTAATTTTTTTTTAATGATATGTGAGAAAGCCAATTTTGATGTTACTTACACCATCTGATAGCCCAAGTGGAAGTATGCTTTTAAGTCTATAACTCAAGTTGTATTAAGAAAAAATGCAGGTGCAGGGGTCAGGGGTTTGAAGGTTCAATCCCCGGACCTACCACACCAACCCCGCCCCTGCCGTTCATTGAGCCAGCAACCAAGACTGGGTATAGTGGTGCTAACCTGTAATCCCAGCTCTTGGGGGGCTGTAAACAGGCAGATCACTATGAGTCTGATCCAGTAGTGAGACCATGAACACCCTATAGACTCTTCCCTAAAATTACTAAATAAATAAATAAATAAGCCAAAAATTTTTAAAAAGGGAAAGAGAAAAACGTTTGAGCTCAGATAAAAAAGAAACAGCTGTTCATAGAACGGGCAAACAAACAAATTCACAGAACAAAGAAGTACAAAATCAAAGTGCACACAGATAAGTTTTTTACCAAATTGAACTATAGTAACTCTATTAAAATTTTAGAAATTTACAATTGGACTAGTCATATTTGTTGTTCATCAATTAGCATAGATCTCTTAGAAGATTTTGGAAAGAATAAAATCTTTCATCTAGCATCAATATATGTGTTTATATTTTATTCTCCCTTAAGAATACTGGTAACTTTTAGCTTGGTTATCTCTAGGTACTCTATTACCTATTCAGAGCTTTTATTCCTAGTTTTGTTACCATTTCTGGGGAATTCTGAGTTCGTTCCTTCAGTAGGCCCCAGGTTGGATCCAGCCCCATCCTTGTCAACTTCTTCAGACCTTAGCTTACAATACAGCTAGACAGCATGGTCTAGCAAAACATGAGTATATCCTTGACCTCAGATTATATTTTTTGCTTTACCTGATTGAGATGTGAGAGTCTACAATTCCAAGTGATAAGGGAGAGATTGATTCCCCCCCCCTTTATTTTTATAATTGAATTTTAATTGTGTGGTGAAAAAAACCTATATCCTATATTTTGGAAGAGTAAGAAGCCATGATATAGCCTCCCTTACCCTAAGATGGCCCATCTGTAAAGCAAATTGAATTAATTTGTCTGAAGGATAAAGACATCAATAACACCAGAGAAATTAGCCAGTATAGATTGCCAAATGGATGAAAATTTCTATAAACACCGTTGTTAAACTATAAAAAAAGAAACAATAAGAGTTTGCACCTCATTACCAAAGCCATCAAATGGACCCTGAAACTACTGAAGGACACCAGTGGGCATATGTTGAGTTGGGGAATGCCAAATAATATTGCCAAGTAAAGTCTAAAAATCATTTAAGGTTGATCTAAACAACTTGGAGTAAAGTATCTTTGTTGTATAAGGCCACACAAATATGTAAACTTTTTCATAACTACTACCTTTTTGGAAGCCACCACTAGGCCTGCCATTATTTAAATAAAATGTCAAAATCAAGCAACTATTTAAAACCCGGTGTTCTCAGGTCATACTCCACGGCATTACACCTTTTTGTACCAAAACAGTTTAAAAATGTAAAACAGGAAATCAGCCTTATTAGGAACCAAGAGAATACCAGACTTATAAAAACTTTTTTTTTTTTTCTTGCAATGCCAGGGACTGAACTGATGACCTTGCACTTGCCAGTTAAGTGCTTATTCTACAGAGCTATCTCTGTAGCCCCTATAAAAACTTTTAAAATCAGTAGTACATTTGTATATCATGTTAAAAAAAAAAAAAAAACATACATACTAAATCAGGATAGTTTTTATTAGCCATATAACCCAAAATGAGAAAACTTTTTACTATAACTCTAAAAGACCAAAGTTATTGAAATATACATTTTTTAGACCAACAGTAAAGTTTACATTTATGGAGATTATGTTCTTTTAAGTAACCCTTTTTAAGTGCTCCCATTGTTGCAAATCTTAGGAAATATTTTTTTTTAATCTTAAGGATTAAAAAATCAGTCTTTGAAATCAATCTCCTTGAAGAAAAATATAAAGACCATTTTTAGTGGCTGATTTTAATGGAAAGAAAATGGCTCTAATATTTTGGCCCTAGCCCTTCAAGGTCAATAAAGACCCAGGATATAAGAGAACCTGTGGTGTAATATCCTATAACTCAGAGGTGTCCCAAATTTCCTGGTCAAGGAGATTATGGGACCTCAGAGGAAAGGGATGATGAACTGCAGTGCGTCTAAGGAGAGTCACCCAGAGAAAAACATTCTCTCAGGGTTTCACAGAAAGCAAAATGGCCAAGCAATGGCCGTGACTCGTCCCGAAGACTGACACTAACAACGGTTCTACAAAGGACTGTCTATGGTCTCAAATTTAATCCTGAGGGGATTTGACCCTGGAAGATACAAAAAA
>PVJA010053068.1:0-12126 GCA_004027025.1 Myocastor coypus
GGAATGTGAATTAGTGTAGCCACTGTGGAGAACAGTGCGTTGATTCTTTTAAAAATTAAAAGTAGGGGGCCAGAGATATAGCTCAGTGATGCAGTGCCCATCTGGCAAGCCCAAGATCATGAGTTCCTTTTCCAGTACCAATTTTTTTAATTTATGCATTTTTTACAAGGTCTTACTTTGCAGCTCAGACTCATAGCGATCCTCCTGTTTGCAGCCTCCCCAGCACTGGGATTACAGGCATGGACTATCACACCTGGACTGTCACAGGTCACAGGTTCAGTGCACCCAGGGGTGGGGCGGCAGGGCATGTGGGGATCGAATTCCCTTCCCTGCACTTGCCTAAGCAGACGTGTAGTCTGCTGAGCTACCTCACCAGCCCTCCAAAATTTTTCTAAATAATTAAAATTTAAAAATAGGGAAGCAGAGACAAGAGGGTCTAAAGTTCAAACCCATCCTAAGCAATTTAAGAAGCAGGCAGGCTCTCTCAAAATATAAAGGTTTTAAAAGGACTGGGATTATAACTCAGTCCAAAAGCCCTGGGTTCCATCTCCAGGACCACAAAAAAACAAATAACAGAAAAAAAAAAAATTCAGGGCAATTCACAGATGTTGATCAAAGGATACATAATTACCATTAGATGGGAGGAATAAGTTTGATCCATCATTTGGCACAGAGACTATAATTAATAATATTCCACATTCTTGAAAAATGCCAATGGAGTGGATGTTAAGTGTTCTCACCACAAAAATATTACCTAAGAAGTAGGTAATGAGATGCATCTGTTAATTAGCTAGATTTAACCATACACAAGTTCTACATACATACCATGTACAAAGGTTCCATCCAGTACATGGTGTTCTGCATGCTAAACACATACAATCTTATCTGACAATTAAAAATAGTTTTGAACATTCTTTTTTTTTTAAATGTATTTGGTACAGGGCCTCACTATGCAGCTCTCACTCATAGTGATCCTTCTGTTTTCAGTCTCTCCAGTGCAGAGATTATAGGAGTGTGCCACCACACCAGTTGCAGTGGCCTGCTCAGCACACCTGGGGCTGGGAGTGGCAGGGCATGTGGTGCCAAGGATCTGAACCCTGGTCCCTTTGCTTGCCTAAAGTCTGCAGGTGTGAGGGGGAGCAGCCCCAAGATTAATTTATCAGGGCACACAGCCAGTATAGAGAGGGCTTCAACCACACAGAGTCAAGGACTCAGAGAAATGGGCAATGCAGGGAGTCAGCAGGACCACCAAGCTGGCCTGGCTAAGCTAATGAGTCTCTTGCCCTCCCTTTGTGTCCATAGTGTCAAGGGCACTGCCTCAGTTTCTCTAAGCTGGGACTAACCTCCTACTACAGTGGAGCCTGGCCAGTCCCAGCATAGCCTGAGATGTTTGGTACCTCCCACCCCTGCCCACTGAGTCCTGGCAAATACCCTAGAGGGAGAGGCTGGCTTAGCCTGGGGCACCAGTGAAAGTTCACATCCTTCTGTCCATCTGTCTGCTCTGCACAGCTGGTACCATACCACAATTTATCAGGATAGGGCAGCCAGAGCCTCCATGCCACCTGCTACCCTCTTATCCCTGTTTCCTGGCCATCAGACCAGCTCCACCCTCCCTGACTCAGCCTCCCTTTCCCCAATCTCTGGAAGGCCCTTTAGTGGGTAGAGATGGAGGCCAGGGTGAGGCTTTCCTTCTGATTCCAGCACTTACACTAAGCATTGCAGAGTGGTCCAGGCCCTGCCATAAGTCCCTCCCTCCTCCCAGCACCCCTCCTGACCCTCATGTTACCTCAGAGCCTTCAACAGTTTAGCAGGGACCCAAGTAGGGGGCTACAACAGAGGTAAAATGGATCAAGTCCCCAGCCTCCTTAGGTGGCCTCCATACATGAACATGCAGGCCAGCCCCTTGTGGCCACTGACATCTTCCCAGCAAGGCAGCAGCAGCTGAGAGAGGAGGGGTGAGTAGCAAAGTCAGCTCAGCCCAGGGACCAGTCTAGGGATGGACTCATGGAGAAGGCTCAGCAGGCAGGGACTCTTGGCCTGGGCCTCTGGACTGTTGGGCGGTCCCCCTCCCACAGCTGTCTCCAGCTCCCATCTCCCCCACCCGCCCCTAGGACTCCTATTTCACTGAGGAGATTAAGACCACCTGGCAAGAGCCCCTTCCCTCCCACCAGTCCTCTCTCAGCCCTCCCTCCTTGTCTCATAGGCCCCTGGAGGTGCCCTCCCTACTGTCTTTCCCACCCCCATGTTCCCACGAAGCCCCCATACCCTGCCCTGCAATACCATGGCACTGCCATGCCAATGGCCACCTCAAGTCACCTCCCCCAAAGGCCACTAGCTGGCCTATTCCTCCTTGGAGCCCCCAACCTCTGCAATCCTTCATCCTCTAAGCCCTGCCCACTGTGCTTCAACTGAGCACTACTGACAAGCTGGTCTAGGCAGTGGTTCCAGTCACCTCCTGCCCAGGCCTCCTGCTGTCTTTTCTAGGTGTAAGGAGAGAACTGGGCTAACCAATGCTACTGTAAGCTGAGGATTCTGAGCATGGGCCCCTGCTCCAGTCTCCAGCCAAGTGGGCCTGGCCTCAGCTGATAGCCCAGTCCATCCTGCCACAGGGCAGCCAGCAGGACTGGTGTAGACAGACCCAGGAGGAATCTGAGCTCTGGAAACCACAATGCTGAGCCTGCCTGTTTGTTTGCTTTTGAGAAATTCCGACCTGGTGCAGCAAAGCCTCAGAGGAGGGAAGGGATTTGTCAGGGCTGGGCTGAGGCTGGGGCCTCGTTCTTGGACCTGGGGAAATCAAGACTGTGTTGGGGCACATGGGTACATGAAGAAGCTCGACAGAGGGTATTTACTAGGATTCCTGGGGAACAGAGCTGGGATGCCCCCAAAATAAGTCCAAGGCCAGGCTTGAAGACTCCACAGGAGTAGTGAAGGCAACAGCAACAACACCACTCATGGCACTGGGGGAACAGCTACTTGAGGGTGGCCCCTGAGGCCAAGCAGCAATAATGGTGACATCAGCTGAGGAGCTGTGGTGGGAACCAACATGAGCCTGTTCTGTTCACTCTTTCTACTTCTTAGGTGAAAACACTGTGGCTTGGAGAAGCTAATGTGTGTTCCAAGACACAGCATCACAGGGTGGGGCTCACTCCTGGGCCCGCCTCGAGACAAGTGCACATCACTACCCTTGGTTCCTCTCTGGTCCACAGGGCCCAAAGTTCAAGGCTCCTGTCTCAAGGAATTCTGTTCTATGAAATGCTATGCCCTACTCCCCACTCCCTTCTGGCTTCTGACCAGCTCAACCACTGGGAAGCAGAACAGACAGGGTCCCTGGGGAGTCTCCATGCCTGCCTTGCTCTTCCCAGACCTCTGTCCCCATCTGCCCCTGGGGGTGTTTCTTCTCCTCAGGTCTCCAAGAGAAGCCCCCAGCAGGCTGCTTGGAGCTTGTCCCATCAAGTTGCTTTGCCCTCATACCAATTCTGCTATGAGAGTAGTGTCCCTGTCACCCACCCCAGGCTGGACAGCTTCACTGCTTTCAGCTCCAAGTCTATGAGGGCTTCTGAGAGGGGCCACAGGGACTTGGCTGGCTTCCAAGAGCAGTGAAGAGAGCTTAGGTGGGCCTGCCATGGGAGAGGGCATGTAGGCTCTGAATGCCAGACCAGGGAGACACCTGGCCTGGGGCTAGGTTAGTGGAAACAGTTTGCTAGCCCCACAGGCTTTGACAAGAAGCACAGTAGACCAAGGTGAGCATGAGGCATGTGAGGGAGCACACAAGATTCCACTGCACTCGGGCTGCATTCCAGTTTCTCCAAATAGGCACATTCTGTTGCCATAGTCAATGAGTGGACAACTTGAATTAATTGAACATTCAATGAAAGTCTAAGTTGGATATGATGTTTCCAGTGTTTTAAATTACTTAAGCATCTCTAAGGAGACAAGACAACACATACAATGATTATAAGAATCCTGCTTTCATGTCCTTGCTCGGACCCCCTGACAATGTACTGGCATCACTAGCTTAGCTGTCATTCATTTGCCTCCATCTTGGTCTGGCTTCTTACTTCTCAGAATTTTCCAGGGCTCATTTTACCACCAAGACAAACTTAGGGCTGGGGGTTGAGTGTGACAAGTGGCCTCCCAGGTCGTCTCACCCCAAAGGTTCCTCTTTGACTAAGACTCACATAGAAGTCCCTTCTTAGATTCTCAGCCTCACCAATCATACCTTATCTTGAGGACCACCACCTGAGTATCTCTTACTTTCAGGAAATAACTTGACATAAATGACCAAAACATTTGTTTTTTGTTTTTTGTTTGTTTGTTTGTTTTTGTTTTTTGTCTTTTTGAGACAGGGTCTCGCTATGCAGTTGAGGCTGGCCTTGAGCTCACTTTTGTAGCCCAGGCTGGCCTCGAACTCACACCAATCCTCCTGCCTCAGCCTCCCGAGTGCTGGGATTACAGGCGTGAGCCACCACGCCCAGCAAAACATTTGTTTTTAATTCACCAAGGCTCTGCGTGGGCCTCACCCAACTCAAGCCAACTAGAAGTCCATTGATTACTAAAATGAGTATTTTGTGGGCTAAAGATATAGCTCAGTGGTGTAAGCACCTGCCTGGCACATGCAGAGTCCTGAGTTCTATCCCCAAGTTTGATCCCTGTTACCACACACACACACACACACACACACACACAAAAAAAAAGAGTATTTTTGCCATTGAAGACAAGCTATAGTGGCCACTGTGACAAATCTGCATACATGTGCACATTTGTATTTGTATACATGTGGTATGCACACACTCTTCTCTGTGTGTGTGTGTGTACAGTATATGTGTGTACCCACGCTCATACATGTGTTTGTGAGTGTGCCTATGCACATGTCTGTCTCTATCCAGTGTACATGTGCACAAGCATGGCTATGGTTATAGTATCATGGTATGCTCACATATGTGGGTATATGGCTATATTTCCAAGTATGCATATTGAGTATGTGTATGGTATGTTCACATATGACCACTCAAACCCATGCTTTCAAGTATGTGGATGCCTGAGTATGGGTAGTCTTATTCAATTGGGGTCCCCTGTAGCTCAGAGAAATCTGAGGGGACTGTCAACAAGGGCTTGGCATACCCCTTCCCCTGGACATTGTCTCCCCTCTATACTATTCCCCCACACCAACCATCTCCCCCCCTACCCCACGGCATAGACAGCAAAGGAGATGGCTAGCAAGGGCTGGTTTTCCTAACTGTCCCCTTCACAGGCAGAGATCTGGCCACTTTTCTGCTCTGCCTCCCCTCTGCCTGATAGCACCTGGGGTGGAAGGACTAGTGCGGCCAGAAGATCGACAGCCTGCTCCCCATGTGGCTGGGTCCTCCCGCCAAGCGGGCAGCTAAATCAACAGGCTCAGAAATCGGAGAGCAGCCCAAGGCCTGGCTGTCTATCAGTCTGTCTGTTTGTTTGTTTGTTCTGGAGTTGTGGGAACTTCCAGGCTTCAGGGGGCCCTAGAGCCCCAAAAGGTCAGGGGGTGGGGGGCAGGGGTGCTGTCACCCATCTAGCCTGACATCCTTCTCCCTAGATCTCCCTGTCCTCCTGGGCACTTGGCCCAGAACATAGACTCCATAGCTGAAGGAGAAGCTAGCCTGAGCAGACAGGGGCCAAATTGCCCACGGCTATGTAGACCCTGGCCTATCATCTCTCAGGTCAGCCTGGAGGAGGCTGGGGTCACAGAGGTAATTGCCTCTCTGTCCTGTCTTTTCTACCAACTTTTATTATCTCCCCCTATATCGTCCTCTCTTAAATGTTTCCCCTGGTGTTCATCCTGCAATCATCAGTCTCTAGGACCTAGGTGTTTAGACTCTGAGATGAGTCAGTCTCTACTCTGGGAGTTCCAAGCGATGCAAAGGGAGGGGTGTGGGAATCAGCCCCCTGCCTGACCACACCTCATATCACCCCCCTGCACATCCTAGCCAAGCCACCAGAGTACACAGATAAACCTGTTCCTGACTCTGTCACTTTGCCAAGACCTTGATCAGGTCTATCTGATGTGGCTTATTGGAACACTTGCTCCCAGCTAATATGAACCCCACTGTGGGTCTGGGGCTCCCAGACATTCTATCTGGCACAGCCAATGGTGCCCAGTGTCCACACAGAAAGTACCATTCCCCAGAAGTTCTGGTTAAAGGTCCAACACAAATAAAGACTTGGGGGAGGGGCTGGAGAGATAGCTCCATGGCACAAGTGCCTGCCTGGCAAGTGCAAGGTTATGAGTTTGAACCCCGGTCCTGCCAAAGAAAGAAAGAAAGAAAGACTGGCGTGGGCTTGGCAGGGACTTACACTGCCAGAGAAGAGAGAAGCCAAGAATCTAGGAGCAGCAGAGGTCACCTGAGCCATAGGTTGGAAGGAGTAGTCTCGGAGAGCTCTCTGGCTACAGAAAAAGGGTTGCCTAATTCTCTAACATCACCAGGCAGTGTCTCCAGTACAGGTGTAAACCCCACCACACACACACACACACACACACACACACACACACACACACACACGAAGGAAACTGCTCCAGCTCTTGCCGCATCTCCTCCCTTGCCCCACATCTCACCCTAGCTCTGGTGTCAGTTCCAGGCACACGGAAAGTCTCACAGGTCCCCAGCTCTGAACCCAAACCTCCAGAGGGTGTGCAAACCCACCATGTGTGCACATGTTGTGTTGGCCAGTGGTGCCTCTTGCAGGTAGGTTCCTACAGAATATGCCCTGCAGAAGCCACTCATGTCTGCTTTCTGCCTAATACCCAAAAAGTACCAGTGGCTGTGGACCAGAGAGGAAAGAGGCCACAGCAAAGTAGCTCCCACCCACCTGCCTCTAGAGCTGGTGTCTGTGCTCATCTCAGCCTTTGAGTGTCACCTGGAATACCTCATTCATTCACAAATCAGGTTATTCATCTCTGTGAGGGGGAGTGGAGTGCACCTTAGGGGCTTAGGTTGTTGTTTCAGTGCCTGCCGGTAGACTAGGAACAGACGGGAAAGCATGCAGCCTGCCCGAAATGCTGCCTCTCTCATCTCCCTCCCTTAAAGGTTGGGCCCCAGCTGCCCACTAGCCTTGCCAGAATCCAAGTCTGTGTCCCATCCTACACTGGGGTCTGGGGCAGAATTGCTGACAGCAGCTGAGGGGCTGGGTTTAGTCAGGCTGCTCCCAGAGTGAGACAGGCTTTCCTCAGACTCTGAGACTGAGTTCAGGCAGGTGCCAGAGGCAATTCCTGAAACGAATTAATAGGGTCACATGAAGCCCAGCCCTTCTTCCTGCTTCCCTTTGTTACCTGGGGACATGCCTGGAGGGTTTCAGTCTGGTTCTGCCTCTCCAGGAAGTGATTTCTGGAGAAAGGGTCCCCAAACCTCACCCAAACTCCCAAGTGTCTCTTCCAGGGCTGCCGGGTTGGATCCCAAGCAGGAGCATATTTCTTCAAGCTGCCTTGGATGAACGCTGGGGAGCGCTGGCACTGCGCACCTAGTCTGGGGAGCCTGAAAGCTCAAAGATTGGTGGGTGGGCTGTGAGCCCCATAGAGACACAAATGAGTGCAGAAGTCCTTCCAGGGCTGGGAACAGCGTGGCATTGAGCAAATTTGGAGCGGTGGGCACGGCACCTTGTTTTGACAATGGCTGACAAGTGAGGAGTGGGATCGGTGGGTGTGAGGACTCCTGTCCCAAGGCTCGCTGGGGAAAAACCACGTGTGCCCAGGGGGAGGCGGAGCTGTGCAGCAGCAGAGCAGCCAAGATTCTCCAGGGGCCGCCTCCTGCACACTGAGGAGATAACTTCGGAAATTAGAATTGCTTCACTTCCTACTCTGAAGATGGGGTAAGGGAGTCAAGGCACCGGATTCCAGAGGCAGTGCAGGGGCGCAGCCAAGCGCCCACAGTGGACTTTGCTCAGGGCCCAGGGGGGCAAAGCAAAAGCTGTCGGTGTCCTCAGCCCATCCCACCCTTCGAGCCTGCTGCAATCATCCAAGCTTCTGGTTTTCACCTCTGACCTGTTGCTGCCAGTGTCAAAGCCAAGCCTTGGTTTTAGGGCCCGTAAAATGGCCTCATCGGGGACCCTACCTCGCCACTCTCCGCTTGGAAAAATGCGGGTCGTGTCCTCGCTCTGCACAGCATGTGGAGGAGAGAATCAAGCAGCCCAGACCCCAGCCGTGCTCGACGCCCCGGGAAGACCGTCTACAAGCCGCTCCCGAGCCCCCCGTCAGCGCAAAGCCGGCTCCCAACCAGGCCTCCTACCTCGCGGCAATGGAGGCGCGACCGGCAGGGGGAGCGAGGCGGAAGGGAACCGCCACCGGTCCAGGTGAGTCGGAGCGCACACTTCTCGCGGGCGAGGTGCTGTGTTTCTTATTGTGTGGAACCGGCGTATGCAGGGCTTGGACCACCGAGTGGGTGAGCATCGGGCTGCGAGCAGGCACTGGGAGCGACGCGGCGGCAAGGAGAAGAGCGCAAGACCGGTTGCAGGGTTGCCGGGTAGCGGCGGATCGCGGAAAAGCGTCCAGACAGGATGGTGCGACGCCCGGCTGAGGGAAGGAGCGTCGAGGGGCCCTGCCAGGCATCGGTGCAGACTGTGGCTTGGCAGTGGGTCCGAGATTCGGAAGCCTCGAGCTTTCAGGGCTTCAGGCCCCTTTGGGTCCCTACAACCGAGGGTTTCCGAAGGGTCCTGGTGTTGAGCTGCGGGGCTGGAGGTTCTGCGACCTAGAAGGTGACTATGCGTGTCTGGTATGGTGGGTCAGTCCCGGAAAGAGCAGCAGGAGTGGGATTTCCACCCCTTCCCGGCGCTTCTTCCAAGCCTTCTCTCAACCTGCGCTCAGCGCTCTGGTGAGTGTGCGAGTGTGCAGATAAAATTCACCCAGAAAGTCTCCCCTCTGCGCAAAAGGGTTAATGGGGGGTTAAGAGGACTGCTCCTCTCCACGGGGAGGTCTGGGGACCTCAGGACAACACCCTAAAGGGCTGACCTGGACTCTCTGGGATGCCTCCGGGTTTTTCACTTTCACTTCTCCCTCTCAGTGTTAGCTTTAATGGAGCTGGTCACCTCCCTTCTGCCTCTGTGGTACACACACTGGGACCGCTTCCTCAGGTGCACCCCACATGGGGCCCTGTGCACTCAGGATAAGACCATACCACAGGCAGGAGCTCCATCCTATATCCACACACAAGGACATAGCACCCCACCCTCTACCCCCCAGTCTGCAAGACCCACAGCCTCTCTGCCTGCTCTGCACCTCTGGTACTGGCCAAGCCTTTTGTCTCTCTACTATGACCTGTACTTACCAACACCCTTCCCACCTATCTGCAGAGGCTCTCCCCTCCATCAGGGGAGCAGCCCTTCAGGTCCTGGAGGCAAGGGGCTGGTCCTGCTCAGAGAAGAGGGAAATATAACTACACTCCTCCTTGAACCTTCCCCATAAATGAAAGTCACTGAATGATATAGGTCACTGTCAACCTTAGTGTCCTGAATGTACCTAAAGAATGCTTTGGTGACAGCTTCTGTTTCCTGACCTACTCTATAAGGCTCCAGCTGCAGGCCAGGAGCCCACTGAACATACAATAATACACACCACACTCCACACACACCTGCACACTCATCTCTGCACCCCTGTCCTTATGCTTCTTGTTGGACTCCTGGCTAATGTCAGTCCATTGTGCTAGAGCCCAGTTTCTTCATCCCCAGCTCTCATGCCCTCCTGGTTCCCAGCTAGAACCTCTGTATCCTGGGGTCTGAGGTCCTGGGATTGTAATAGCTCTGAGAAAGGCTGCCTTCTCACCTCCCCCATCCCAAGCAAGCACAGCCAGAGGCCTACAAAGTCCTGGATAGAAAGGCCTTGAAAATAGAGGCCTTGATTGCCAGTGAAGGGTACAGGAGACTTCTGAGATGAAGAGGGGTTACAGACTTGGCACCGAGCTAGCCAGACTCTGAAAAAGAAGGATACAGACATTGCTGAATTGGTCCGAGAAGGCCCCAGAGATAGTAGACACAGGCCAACTCAGGCTTTGGCATCTGGATGCCTGAGCCTACAGGCCCTGGAGCTGAAGGCCTAGTTGGGCAGCAGAGCCTTTCCTGGTGGGCAGGCTGGCTGAGGG
The DNA here is from genome assembly GCA_004027025.1 of Myocastor coypus. Lineage (NCBI taxonomy): Eukaryota > Metazoa > Chordata > Mammalia > Rodentia > Myocastoridae > Myocastor > Myocastor coypus. The sequence continues at coordinate 10,095 of PVJA010053068.1, forward strand.
GTGGCAAGCGGGCAGCACCAGTCAGTGTGGCCTGAACTTCTCCGACGTGTCCTCCTCTCCCTAGCTGGCCAGGCCCCGCCCCCCGGCCCTCCCTGCACCAGGCCGGTGAGCGGGGAGGTCGGAGGAGCGGGCACTGCCCACCCTCCGGATGTAAAAGCGTCCTGGCCAGAGGCGGGCGGTGCGCGCAAGAGCGCGTGACGCTCGGGCTCCCGGGCTGCTTGCGGCCTGGGCGTCATCCCTCAGCTCGAGTCCCCAGCTTGGACAGCAAGGTGACTTAAGGGGTTTGTGAGGCATTTGCTGGGCTGGTTCCTGGCCCACCGCACGAAGAAACAGAAGAATCCGCGGCCCCGGGGCTATCTGTCCGTGGCTGGCTGCTTGCGAACCCAAGCTGCTCTCTCCTTACCCAGGTGCAGGGGCAGCCAGGGAGGAGGTGGAGGCGGGAGGGGCCAGGGCAGGGGCTGGGCTGGACCCAGGCTGCCCCTCAAAGCTGCATCAGCTCCCTGCCACCTCAGGTTGCCGCTGGGTGCTCCAGGCAAATCGGCCTCTCCGCTATAGAAGGCAACGTCGGCTTAGCCAAACCTAGGAAGGCTGGGCCAGGGCAGGAGCAGCGGGATGTTCAAGGGGCGTTGGTCACTGAGGGCCCTGAAAGGTGCAGAGGTGCGGGGCAGAGAGTCTGAAAAGCAGGAGGGCCCCAAACTCCCAAGGTGCTCCACTCTTTTGGGCCCCTGGACCAACACTGGTCCCAATGGGGGGCCCATGACGCCATAATCCCTTGGGCCTGGGGCCGAGGCTTTGAGTGGCACCGCAGGCCTCCGCCCCCGGGCTCCGTGGGCTGGGCTGGGCTGGGCGCGGTGCGGCTGGGCGCACGCAGTCGGAGGCGGCGCCGGCCAGGCCGCCGGGCGCCTATGGACGCGCGGAGCCCGCTGTCTCCCCGGGCCAGTGCGTTCAGCATCGCCTCTCTGGTTGCAGCCGAGGCCTCGGAGGGCACCGCCCACCGGGGCCCCGGGGCCTCCGACCAGGCGAAGCTTCGCCGGCTACAGAGGTCCCCGGCCGGGATGCACTTCAGCACAGTCACCAGGGACATGGAAGGTGAGGCTTCTAGCCGTGTCAACACCGGCCTGCGTCAGCCCCCTGCCCCGGCTGCCTGAAGCTTCACTGCGAACAGGAGCTTCTGGAGGGGTGGGTTCCATGGTCGCAGCTGGGACTCTGGGGCAGGGAGGAAGGCCTGGCAATTCACCCCAAAGCCTGTCCACTCACAGCCTGGGGACCCAGCCTTGGAGACTAACACGAAACGACCCAGGCGCAGGACAGAGAGACTGGAGGCAAGGAAGAGAACAGAGGTGGCCGTGAGCTTGGAGAGGTGGGAAGAGAGATAGTGAACAAGACCAGCAGAGTATCAGGGAACACAGGAAAAAGAGGAAAAACAAAAACCAAATCAAACAAACAAACAAAAATGGTAAAGGCAGCAAAGAGGAAAAGAATTTGAGAAAAGGAGAGAAAACCTGATAAGGTAGGAAAGAAAAAAAGGAAAGACATGAAAAAGAAATAGCAAGAACGAAAAAGACAAAACGAAGGGAAAATTAAAGACAGTAATTTTAAAAAACAGAACAAAAGAGACTCCAGTTTTAATTTTTATTTAAAAAAGAAAAAAACAACTTGAATAAGAGAACATGTAGAAATAAAAGCAAAAAGGAAACGGGAAAGAAAGACAAAGAGTAATGCCAAGTGGAAAGAAAGGACAGGGACACAGAAAAAAGGAAGAGATAAAACGTTAAATAGAACTAACGAGAAATTAAGGAGATACTGGAAGGAGGAGAGATGATTCGAAAAATGTTAAATGAAAGAGACAAAGGTAAAGAAAAAAAACTGGGGAAAGAAAGTCTGAGAGCAAGAAAAGAGAACCGCAGCGCAGGAGGGCGGCACAGCAGAGGCTGCCGACGGGCCCAGCGCTCCGGGGAGCCGGTCCGGGCGGTCGGGGGGCCCGGGCCCAGCGAGCCTCGGCGGGCGGGCTGGGGGCCGAAGAGGGGGGAAG
>PVJA010053069.1:0-12132 GCA_004027025.1 Myocastor coypus
TCTAAGGAGAGTCACCCAAAGAAAAACATTCTCTCAGGCTTTCACAGAAAGCAAACTGGCCAAGCAATGGCTGTGACTCATCCCGAAGGCTGATACTGACAACACTTCTACAAAGTACTTTATATGGTTCCAAAGTTAATCCTGAGTGGATTTGACCTTGGAAGACACAAAAGATGAATGTTTTGTTATATAGGTCTTGCTTTAACTTGCCCTTGATTACCCAGAAGAAAAGCTTAACTATGAGGCATGAAACACAGAGCTAGATTGGTGTGATGAGCTGTAGGAGGCTTGGATCAACAGCCTCCAACCTTGCAAGTTTCACTGGTGGTCCACTGCAATTGTGGAACATTGGATTGTGTATGCATCTGCTTCCTCTTAGTTCAAAGAGAAGAATTTTTTTGTTCTTTCCTTACCAATATCAATTGGAAGGTGTGTCATGCCCACACCCTGTGCTCTGCATTACTATTGTGAGGACAATATGCAGGGTGTCAATTGTTAAAAAAAAATTAATGTTTATTGAAAGTGTTAATGTTTAATTGTTTGATCAAACTTATATACCTGTATCTATTATTCTAAGCTGATGCGATGTTGAAAATATGTAATATAATGATTGTTAAATTCTTCTGGTTTTAGCAGGGCATGGTGGCCACGCCTGTAATCCCAGCACTTGGAAAGCTGAGGCAGGAGGATCAGTGCGATTTCAAGACCATCCTGGCCCACAAAAGTTAGCTCAAGGCCAGCCTGAACCGTGTAGTGAGATCCTGTCTCAAAAAGACAAAAAAAAATTCTTCTGGTTTTGAAATTCTGTACTGTATGTACTCTTACTTGTTACTGTTTTTATACCTTTGTTTCTGCTATTTTTTAGTCTTTAAAATAAAAATAATATAAAATTGTACATAAAAGAAAATATAGTAATAATTACTATGACATTAGAAATGGTATGCATTTTGAAGACTAAGATGACAAGTATTTCATGCATGATTTTCTGCATTGGGTGACAAACATGACTATCGTTATTTTTCCCACACCAACACAAGTGGGGCCAACTTTTCTAGAATTGTGCAACCTGTTAAGTTGGTGAAGCAAGTAGCCACTGTATATCCAACCCTAACTTCCTTTGTTCTCCATTTCCTGGCTGCTGTGGAACACTCATCTTTCCTTTCGAGAGACCCATCAGCCATGGTGTTTTTGTCCTTGACTTGCTGATGCATCGAAAAGGTGTGAAAAGTAAGTCTTTTCTCCTTTAAGTTATAAGTGTTGGACAGTTTGTCTCAGGGAGAGAAAATGAGAAAGACACATTTGCTTGGCCATATACACTTGTAAGTACCTCCTGTGTGCCTAACACAGATCTACATGCTGGCAACATAGCAGTGATACATGCAATCTCTTGTCGTAGGACATTATTTCTGCTGAGAAGATAGAGATAACAATAGTGACATCTGTTACAAGAAAGATAATACTTCCTTTTGACTCTGTGACAGGCACTGTGCTAGATTTTTTTTTTATCACCACTATTAGTAACAAGCACAGTATACCAGGAACTGCCCTAAGTACTGGAAATACTGGAATACAAGGCTGAGAAAACCAAAAAATTCCCTGCCTTTGGGCTTCATGCGTCTGATATTGTAATGAAACAGTGAATTGAAATCTCTCATTTTAAATCCTAGGAAATAGTATGCACTTGGCCATTCTTAGATAATGAGCTTGTCTCAAACATTATCAGGGTAATGAGAGGGAGGACTTTTTTAAAAGGAGTCCGTGCATACCTTGTGTATATTCAAACATAGGTCAAGCACCTATTCCTCCTTTTCCTTTCTGCTTCCTGGCCACCTTCACATGAGCCAATTTTTCTCCTTTGCCATGCTGTGGTTCCTTGGCATCAGTAGACAATGGAATGAAAACATAAATCATAACAAACCTCTCCTCTCTTTGAGTAGTACAGGTAGCATATTGTGCACCAATAGTATGAACCTAAGACAGATGGCTATATAAATATAGAGATGTATGTATATATTACTGAGCTAGTGCATACTATAGGAACAATAAACACATTTTGTTCTCAGATCTGGTCTCTAATACCATTCTGCAATTGAAGGTATCAGAGCTCCTTAGAAAAATACTTGATTCTGTGAGTGGATCTAAAGCATCTTGTAGCAACTTAACCTAAAGAAGTGTTTAAGAAAACCACTGATGTAATTTATGTAGATACTAGTGGAGATTAAATGTCATTCCTTAAACGTGGCTGGGTGCAGGGACCTCTTACCAAAGTGTGCCTTGGAAAGGGCAGAAATAGAATAACTTCATATAGATGAACTTCACAAGCACTGTACGATGTCAACACCAGCTTTGAAGAATTCTGACTGCATGTTCCTTTGCTGTGATGTGACAAAAGTGGCACTATCCACGTTGTTTTCATCCCCAAACTTGCTATCTCAATGTGATCATGACAAAAACATTAGATAAATCATAGCTGAGGATAATCCTACAAAACATATATTACACTTTAAAACTATCATTGTCATCAGAAACAATGAAACTTTTAGCAAATATCACAACCAAGGGCAGCCTAACGAGATTTTATGGCTAAATATTAATTGATATTCATTCCAGAATAAAAAGGGACATTGCGTCAAAACTAAAGGAAACTGAAATTAAGTAGTACTTTAGGAATAAAACCATGTTCATTTCAGTTTATTAATGATGACAGGAGGATCGGTGTAAGTTCAAGACCAGCCTGGGCTACAAAAGTGAGCTCAAGGGCAGCCTGAACTGCATAGCGAGACCCTGTCTCAAAAAGACAAAAAAAAATTATGACAAATGTATCACATTAAAAGATGTTAGTAATAGGTAAAACTAGATTTTAGATATATAGGAACTGTACATAAACTTTTGGCAAGTTTTCTTGAAAAATTTAAGCATATTCTAGATTTAACCAACAACCAGGACCAGCCCATGAGTGAGAGCACCCTGGTGTCACCAGAAAATCATGCAACCCAGCAACCAGTCAGGACATGTAAGTGAGACCTTCTGGGGCCCAGCAGAAAATTATTAGACCCAACAACTAGGCCTAGTGTCTGAGTGGAACTTCATCCATCAGAGAGGGCCAGGGTGGAACCCTGCAGCAGAACTCCCTGCTGAGAGACTAGAAGTAAGACCCACCCAGCTGATCCAGGAGCAAAACATTTTGCCAGAGGGGCATAGCAGGTGAAGCTCCAAGGGCTGCAGCAGGAAGGAGTGAAGCACAGCAGCCAGATCAAGCCACACCCACGTGGACGAATTAGAGCTTGGTAGATCCAGATCTTGTGCTAAGGTAAGAACTCTACCAAAGCTCTACACCAAAGGTCAGAAGGCTATATAAAATGACAAAGAGGCTTCCGTCTGGGCCCTGGCTGCTGCCCATTGGGTTGGGGCGCGCTCAGGTCCGGCCAAGTCCACCAGGCCCCCATGTCGAAGGTGTCCTTTAAGATCACGCTGATGTCCGACCCACGACTGCCGTACAAAGTACTGAGTGTTCCTGAAAGTACACCTTTTACAGCAGTCTTAAAGTTTGCAGCAGAAGAATTTAAGGTTCCAGCAGCAACAAGCGCAATTATTACCAATGATGGAATAGGAATAAATCCTGCACAGACTGCTTGAAATGTTTTTCTGAAGCATGGTTCAGAACTGTGAATTATCCCTAGAGATCGTGTTGGAAGTTGCTAATATCTACTGGGAATATACGATTACCTTTCAGAATAAAAATTGCTATTTTTATTTTGGTTGTACAAGTGAAAACAGGCATTTAACACACAATGAAAACACCAAGGGTCAAGGACACAGTGAGCGGTGCTCCTGTCCCTTCTTGTTCCTGTTCACGCCAACAGGAAGTGCGGATGACTGGGCGGGGCCGCTGCCCTGGAGGACATACTGTGGTGACTGCTGCTTCACCAGTAGGGATTCATCTGTGGCACATGGATCATGCAGCAATTTTTTTTACCTGAAAGATAATTCTGATAGTTATTTGTGAGTATGTTTGGAAAATTAAAATTCCCTAAGTGTTTATGTAATTGTCTTTGAGTTGGAAATGTGGAAAGATTGATAATGGATCATAGACAGCAGGTGCTTGATAACATTTTAGAGACCCATGGTAAGTGAAATAGACCTACCAATGAATATTTAATTTTTTGTCATGTGCAGCTTAAGTTTTCCAACTTAATGAGTCCTAAGTTTTAATTAAATATCAAAGGATCAAAAAATTAATTTCTTGGTCTGACCATTATGTGCATACATTGATGTCACTTACCAGAGTTATTAATGGTATTAATGCCATGGAGGGGGATGACTATACAGCAGAAGCAGCTTTTGTAAAGTTTTGGGTCTCTTCATCACTTTCTTAATATTTTTTGTGACAAAACCCTTCAGTAAATGACTCTTGGAAAACAAAACAAAAAATAAAATAAAATGACAAAGCAAAGGCCCAAAATTTACTCTGAAGGCCAAACTTCACCCACACACACACAAAATGGAGGCGACAATAGCATAGAATAACTTGGAAATCACACACCTGAAATCGCTGAAATAGTCACATTTGAAGTGAAGAAACAACTGCAGGAAGGTATAGAGGAAATATGGTCAGAAATAATTTCTGAAATAAAAAAAGAAATAACTAATTAAAGAAGTACTGAGTGCTTCTAAAAAAGACTAATAAAAAATAAAGGAGAATAGAAAAATGATGGAATCCTTGAATGAGAAATATAGAAAAGTAATAGAATGCATGAGGCAGATTCAAAGTGATACAGAGGAAATTAAAACCTCAACAATAAGCTGGCAAAACCATTTGAATGAAAGTGAAAATAGACCTTAAGGACACCGTTGCAGCTGGTGGAAAGGTAAGAAAAGATCTCTTTAAAACAGCTGTGGCAGGAGGCTTAGATTCAATAGCCTCCAACATCACAAGCTTCACTGGTGAGCCACTGCAATTGCAGAACATTCGACTGTATGTATCTGCTTCCTCTTAGTCCAAAGAGAAGTATATTCCTTTTTTTTTTCTAAGCAACATCAATAGGGAGGTGGGTCATGCCCACACTCTGTACTCTGTAGGACGATTGTGAGGACAATATGCAATATGTCAACTTTCAAAGAAAAGAAAGGGGGGAAAAAAAAGTAATGTTGATTTAGAAGGGTTAATGTTTGTTTGATCAATCTTATATACCTATATGTATTAATCTAAACTGATCTGATGATGAAAATATGTAATATAACCATCGTTAAATTTAAACAATAAAAAATTGAAAAAAAAATAAATAAACTGATCTGATGATGAAAATATGTAATATAACCATTGTTAAATTTAAACAATAAAAATATTAAATTAAAAAAAGATGCTATCAAAAAAAAAAAAAAAACATGAAGTCAAACAAAGCATGCATAAAGTACTTCAAGTCCTCCATGAAAACAAATTCCAGCCCAGACTGCTATACCTTGCAAAATTATCTTTCAGGTTTGATGGAGAAGTGAAACACTTCCACACACACACAAAAAAAAACACAACTAAAGAATTTCTTGATGGCAAGGCCAACCCTATGTAGTTTTCTAAAAAAATACCGCAGAGAGGAATCAAAACGACCACAACTCCATAAGGAGAATGGAAAGAACCCAAAAAATACAACACAAGAGAAAAAGAGATATACAAGAGCAATCTTTCAACTATTCTTTTGTATAAAGCAGCAAAATATTTCCAGGAGCATATTCTACAAATGAACTTCTCCTGTACACTGTAGGCCATGAAACTGGGACTACAGGGTGGATATCAAGGAAGTAACAATAGCTCAGTCCCATAAGTGGTACCTGGCCACTAGTAAGTGTCTCAGACACTGTCACTGTACACGATATACTAGAACTTTGTGTGATATCCTATCCTCAAACTGTTAGAAGTGCTGGTCATACAATTTCCATTCCAGTACTTATCTTACGTTTTCTTCTTAGTAATTTTTACTACTAATGGAAACTGTTTCTTTGTTGATATTGTAGCATATATTAAACTATTCAAATGTTATGTGAGTACTCTAAATTGGCTACAGATTTGTAAATATAATACACAACATTCTGGCTTCTAAATTGGACTCACAATTTGATGTGAACTTCAGAATATTGTTTTGAAATACTTAATTTAATGTTTTCAATTTTATTAATTTTAATGAGAGAGCATCAAAACAAGTTAGTAGGACAGCCACAAAAAATTAATACAATGCATATTGTTGTCTTCATGGAAGTTTTTCAAAGTACAAGATGTACACATGATACATAGTGATACAATAGTGTTTTCCAAACACTATTACTACAAATCTTTCTTCTCCTTGAACTAAGAGAAAGTAGTTGTATATATAGTGCAATAGTCCATAATCATAGTGTCTTATCAACAGAACTGGCAATGTCAGAAGCGATTGACTTTGGCCTTTTACAAGTCAGCATATTAATGTGGTTTGACTTTTTTCATGTTGTGGTTAAACATTTCTTCTGGAAGGTTGAGACCAAGATAAAGCACAAGTAACAATCCTGTTTGCAGATAGTCTGAACTTCAAACCAAGATTGATCAAATGAAATAAAGAATGTCACTACATACTGCTTAGGGGAAAAATTAAAGTGATAACACTCAAAAATATGTACAAACCCAACACAGAAGCATCCAGCTATATAAGATTAATCTGAATGAACATGAAAAATTTAGTATCTAATACTATAATCTTAACAGATCTTAGCATTCCTTTTTTATTACTTTTAATCAAATACATTTTGTTCCCAAAATTCAAAGACTGAATCCAGAAATGGGCATCTGAAATGAACACACACATCTCCAAGAAAGAAATCAAGATGTCTATAAATACTTGAAATGCTTCACATCTCTAGCCATCCATGAAATTCAAATTAAAGCAATATTTAGATGCCATCTTAACCCAGAAATAATAGCAATCATAAAGAAATCGACCAACAACAAATGTTGGAGAGGCTGTGGGGGAAAAGGAACACTTCTCGACTGCTGGTGGAAATGCAGACTGGTACAACCATTATGGAAATCAGTATAAGGACACCTTAAAAACTAGTGGAAATCCCATTCAATCCAGCTATCTTCCTCCTGGTAATTTTCCCAGAAAAACTGAAAGTATCATAACATATTATTACCTGTGCACCTACGTTTATACCAGAACAATTTGTGATAGCCAAATCTTGGAATCAACCAAAATGCCCATCGTCTGAAGAATGGTTGAAAAAGATGTGGTATTTTTATAAAATGGAATGTTGCTCAGCTATAAAGACTGACGGACTAGAAGAATTCATATATAAGTAGATGTATCTTTTTTTTTTTTTTTTTTTTTTTTTTTTTTTTTTTTTTTTTTTTTTTTTTTTTTTGTCTTTTTGAGACAGGGTCTCACTATGCAGTTGAGGCTGACCTTGAGCTCACTTTTGTAGCCCAGGCTGGTCTCGAACTCGCACCAATCCTCCTGCCTCAGCCTCCCAAGTGCTGGGATTACAGGCATGAGCCACCACGCCTGGCTATAAGTAGATGTATCTTGAAGATAAAATCATAAGTGAAATAAATCAGATCTCCATGTATAAATATCTTATAATTGCCCTCGTGTAAAAATTCAAAAAAAGAAAAAAAAAAAAAAAAAAAAGGAAAGTCATAATACACCTGAATGGAAAGTCAAGAACTTAAGGATTAAACAAGGAAGAGCATATAAAAGCAGAAAAGATAGGAAACATGGCAGGAGAAAAAACATGCACTTACATACACACGATGAATTGGACAATGGTACTAAGAATCTCCGACAGGTATTTCACACTGAGGATAGCAATGCGTAACACTAAAACTATGCTTGGAATAACTGTCACTCTCCTCTTTTAGATGTGGCTGCTCCTTATATGCCTTCAGTTATTGGTATAATCTCTCTCAAGTAAATGGTTGTTTTACAAGAAAATGAAAAGGGGTATTAAAAGAGAGTAAGAGACCAGGAAAAATTCCATAGGATTGACCAGCTACAATTTGGCATATGCTTAGATTTCTAAATTTCTGTCTAAAACCCTGTAACTGTTTTTACTACATTTTATAGATATTTATTAGAATATCAATGATTGATGGAAAATATCAATTGCAAATTCAGTTTAAGACATTTGTATGCAGAAAGACAATGATATGAAGCTCAAGTGACTATGCTATAAAGCAATAATGCCACTAAGCTTCTCTCCTGGAGGGTTAAGAATATGTCTATAGACAAAATATTAGAGAAAAAGAAGGGCTACAGGGCAAGACAATACTTTGGCACTAGGCCTTCAAGGTCAGCGAGGACTCAGGATGCAAGAGAACCTGTGCTGTATCATCATATAACTCAGTGTTTTCCCAAATTTTCTGTTCAAGGAAATTATGGGGCCACAGAGGAAAGGGATTGAAGATATATAGTGTGCCTAACAAGAGTCACCTGGAGAGAAGACATTCTCTTGGGCTTTCACAGAGAGCAAACTGGTCAAGCAATGGCCATGACTCATCCTGATGACTGACAATGACAACAGTTCTACAAACCACTGTGCATGGTTTCAAGTTAAATCCTGAGGGGATTTGACTGACCTTGAGAGGTACAAAAAATACCTGTTTCGTTATACAGGTCTTCTTTAACTTGCCCTTGACCACCCAGCAGAAAAGGTTAAGCATGATGCATAAAATGTAAGGTTGGTTTAGTATGCTGAGCCGTAAAATGCTCAAATCAGCAGCTTCTGACATTGCTAGTTGTGCTGATAACTCACTAAGATTATGGAATATTGGACCATGGATACAACTAAATTTTCTTAGTTCAAAGAGAAGACATTTTTGTATTTTTGGAGCATTTCTTCATGTAATTATAGGCTTGTTGAATTTTTTTTTTCTCTGAGAAGTGTGTATTCATCTCAGATGCCCATTCTGGATTGGGTCTTTGAATTTTGGGACCCTACTTTTTTATTTTTTTAAGTTTTCTATCAATTCTACATAGAACTCCTTTCCCTCAATACTAACTAGTTAAAAGTTTTTCAAAATTTGTGGGTTGTCTTTTCACTTTGTTGGTAATTCCTGTTGATGTGAAAAATTTGTCAGGCTGCGGAGGTCCCAGATTCTTTCAAGTGTTAAACGTCCATTTTGATTTTTGTCCATGAACTATTTGTCTACCCCGATGTCTTCAAGATTTCCTCCCACTTTCTCTTCCAGGAAATTCAGTGTTTTAATATTTAGATCTTTAATCCATTTTGACTTTAGTTTGATGCATGGTGATAGATCTGGGTCAAGTTTTAGTTTTTGGCATGTAGAGAGCCAGTTTTTCCAGCACCATTTATTAAAAGAGGCGATCTTTCTTCCAGTCAAACTGTTTGGCTCATTTGTTATTTGTCAAAGATAAGGTATTTGTATTTGCTTTTGCATCTTCTAATCTGTTCCACTGATCCTCAGGTCTATTGTTTGCCAATATCATGATGATTTTATCACTGTAGCTTTGTAGTAGAATTTTACGTCAGGAATTGTAATGCATCCTGCCTTAACTTTGCTGTCCAGGATTGTCTTTGGAATTCTAAGACTCTTATGCTTCCAAATAAACTTCAGCAATGATTTCTCCAGGTCTGTGAGGTATGTTGATGCTGTTTTGATAGGGATTCCGTTAAATCTGTATAACAATTTGGGAAGTATTGCATCTTGACAATCTTGGTTCTTCCTGTCCAGGATCAGGGAACGTCTTTCCATTTTCTGAAATCCTCTGGGATCTCTTTTTCCAGAGTACTGCAATTTTCATTGAATAGATCTTTTACTTCTTTAGTTAGGTTAATTCCTAAGTATTTAATTATCTACGGTGCTATTGTAAAAGCTATTGTTTCTCTAATTGCTCTCTCAGCGTGCTTGTTATCTGCAAAGAAGAATGCTATTGACTTCTGTGTGTTGACTTTGTGTCCTGCTATGCTACAGAATTTGTGTATTAATTTTAGTAGCTTCTTGGTAAAGGTTTTTGGGTCTTCAAGTAGACTATCCTGTTGTCTGCGAATAATGATAGTTTACCTTTTTGTTTACTATCCCTATTCCTGTGATTTCTCTCTATTGTCCAATGGCCATGGCTAATGATTCCAGAAATATATTGCATAGAAGTGGTGATAGAGGACATCCTTGTCTTATACCTGATCTGAGAGTAAAGGACTTGAGATTTTCCCCATTTAGAATTATGTTAGTGGGCTAGGGAGATAACTCAGTAGAATAAGCACTTGCCTTGCAGGCACAAAGTCCTGAGTTCAATCCCTGTTTCTGCAAAACAAACAAACAAATAAAACATATATAATTATGTTAGCCATGGGATTGTGATAAATGGCTTTCATCAAATAGATGTAGAGGCCACCTATGCCAATTTTCTGTAGGACTTTGAACATGAATGAGTGTTGGACTTTGTCAAAATCCTTTTATGCATCAATTGACATGAGCGTGTATTTTTTGGATTTGGCTCTATTGATATAGTGTATTAAGTTTATAGATTTGCATACGATGAACTATCCTTGCATTCCTGAGATGAATCCCACCTGATCATGACAAATAATCTTCTTAAAGACTTGTTGTATTCTATTTGCTAGGAATTTATTCAGTATTTTTGCATTTATGTTCATAGAAAGATTGATCTATAGTTTTCTTTCTAGTTGCATCTTTCTCTGGTTTTGGTATTAATATACTACTTGCCTCTAGGATTGTTTTGGGGAGTGTTGTGCCCTTTTTCATTTCATTGAAGAGTTTGAGGAGTATTGTGATTATACCATCTGAAAATTTCTTGTAGAATTAGGTTGTGAATCCATCAGGATGTTGATTTTTCTCTGTCCATAGGTTTTCTATTATATTTTGTTTTTCATTGGTTGTTATTGGGTTATTGACAGTTCTTATGTCATCTTGATTCAGTTTTGGTAAAGTGTACCTTTCTAGGAATCTGTCCACTTTATCTATATCTTCAGTTTTGTGACAGTAAAGATTCTCAAAATATCTATTAATGATCTGGATCTCCACTAGGTCTGTGGTAATGTTGCCCTTTTCATTCTTATTTTTCCCCCTTTTCATTCTTTCTTGCTTAAATTTGAGGGGTTTTTTCATCTTTTAGATGAGGTTAGCTAGATGCTTGTCGACTTTGTTTAATCTTTAAAAGAACCAGATTTTTGATTCACTAATTCTTTGTGTTATTCTCTTTGTCTTGACTGAATTAACTCCTCCAATTTTTATGATTTCCTCATGTCTTTGGGCTTTGGCTTGGTTTCCTCTTCTTTTTCTAGATGATCTAGGTACAGCTTTAAGGTATTTATTTGTTCCTGCTGTGTTTTCTCAATGTGTGAGTTCAGAGCTATACATTTCCCTCTAAGAACTTCTTTCAGGGCCCAGCAGGATGGCTCAGTGGTCAAAAGTGCCTACTTAGGAAAGCTTGGGTGGCTGCAGGGACCACGGTTCCACCCGCGGCACTACATGCTGCACCAGCCCTGCCCTAAGGGCAGGCTCAGCCGACCATAAAAATAAATAAACAAACAAACAAAAGTTCTGAAACAAGAAAAAAAATTAAAAAATTCTTTAAAAAAACTGCTTTCATTTCATCCCATAAATTCCAGTAAGTTGTGTTTGAATTTTCATTAAACTGCAGATATCATTTAATTTCTTGTTTAATTTCCTCTGAAACACATTGGTTGTGGAGGAGGGTGGTTTTTTTTCATTTATTTCAAGTCTCATTGCACTATGGTCAGGTCATATTCATGGGATAATTTCTGCTTTCTTTCACGTGCTTAAGCATGATCTGTGGAATAATATGTTGTCTATTTTAAGAAATGTTCCATGTGCAGCTTTAAAAAATGTGTATTCAGAAGTCATTGGGTGGAACACTCTGTATATGTCCATTAAATCCAGTTGTTTCAACTTCTGGTTCAGTTCCTTGCTGTTATGGTTTATGTCTAGTTGTCCCCCCAAAGCCTCATGGAGTCACTGGGCGGGGACTTCTAGAGTTTGAGACTTGATCCATGATCCCTGGGATTATAGGTTTTAGTACTGATGGGATTATGGGTGGAAGTACTTCTGGGATTATGGGTGTAACCTAGGGCGGGAGCTAAGGCGGAGAGCCTGAATGTAATATAAAG
>PVJA010053070.1:0-12245 GCA_004027025.1 Myocastor coypus
AAAGAAAAGATTTACAGTACTTTTTGAAGAAGTTCCATGATTTATGATATTTAAAAACATAACAGATAACAGCCCTGGCTTTCATAGAATTTATGCTCTAATAACCAAGAATCATTCTTTGTAAATCTTTAAAATATACTCTGGGCTCTTGTAAAAAGCTGTTGGAAGTACAGTAAGAATCAGATGACATCCAGGTACTGGGATGGACACCAGTAATCCAGCACTCGGGGAGGCTGAGACAGGAAGATTAAAAAATTCAAGCCTAATCCAGGCACTTTCACAAATTAGTCACATCATGTCTTAAAAATGAAATTAAAAAATTTTGAAAAGGTCTGGGAATGTAGCTGAGTGCGGAGGCTCTGAGTTCAATCACTAGTAACACACACACACACACACACACACACACACACACAGAATCCAATCTAAATATTATGATCCTAAAATGTACAGATGTATTTCACTTAAGTGTGTTTATTTTCTTCTTCTAAGCATTGTGCATTGAGAACAGACGGAAAAATGTTTCCCCTCTCACTTGTCTTTGAAGAACAGGATTTCTCCTCTCAGGGTGCTGACTGCATCGAAGGACAAAGCTGGGTCACACGCAGCTGGTATTTTAGAATCTAGTGGGCTAGATTCAGTGGGCGCTGTAGGGGCATCAGGAGAGGTAGGAGGAGGTCCTAGAGGCCATGGAGCGGGGAAGGTAATGCGTTAGGCAAGGCGGGGTGCGTATGCTTTCCAGGTCTTCTCAGGCGCTGTAGGCAGCCTCTCCGCAAAGCCCCAGCGTCCAAGTCTCCCAGCATCACTCACCATAGAGAGACTGAATGCCGTCCACGTCATCCTGAGAAAGGCGAAATCGGGTGAGGTCTCTAAAGGAGCTGTAGAGCGGGTACATCAGTGCCTTGGTGTTGGACGAGTGGAAGAGCCCCAAGGAGTGGCCGAGCTCATGAGCAGCGACCAGGAATAGATTGGTCCCTATTTAAGAAAGCGTAGATGTTGAAAGTCTTAGCAGCTGTTCATTTAAAAAATACACACAGAAAACACTCGCCAGATCGCCAAGCCATCTCTCGAGTTACGCGTTATATTTTCCTTGCTTGAGGTTTGGTTCATCGATTGGCAGACTCCATGCTTGATTCAAACTCACGCTTTCTCACGGTTGACTTGAAGTCAGTGCAGTAACTTCTCACTACATCTCTCTCTAATGGTTTCCTGGTTTAGGGAAACTAGGCCACTTCTTCTAAATGTCTATGGTGATGAACGTTGTTTCCAAATGATAACTCTTGGAAGGGCCAAGATTGATAATATCAATACATGTAACTCTTGACTGTCTAAAAATAAAAGGTTGTCATGCTCATATTTCCTAATATCTGCCAGTTTCCACCTTGGTTGAGATTAACTTGAAAGTATTTATGCTTTCCCTAAACTTTTTTTTAAAAATGTCTTTAATACAGGGTCTCACTACGTAGATCCGATTCATAGTAACCCTCCTGTTTTCAGACTCCCAGGGCCTGGGATTACAGGCTTAAGCCACCATGCCCAGTCTCAACTGCCATCTCAGTGCACCCCAGGGGCTGGGTGGGCACAGCATGCCGGGGATTGAACACTGAACCCCTGTGTTTGTCTACGCAGGCACTTTAATCCATTGAGCTATCTAGCCGGACCTACTTTCCTTAAACTTGTAAGCAACAAAACTATGGTTGATTCTCATGGGGATTTAGCCTGATTTATTTTTCTTCCTCTTTGTCATAATCAATTCTTTTTTTAATTTTTATTTATTTATTTATTTATTTATTTATTCAAGGTCTCACTATGCAGGGCTGGGCAGATAGCTCAGGGGCACAAGTGCCTGCCTGGCAATTGCGAGGTCCTGAGTTCAATCCCTGGTTCTGAACAAACAAGCAAACATAAAAAAGGTCTCACTGTGCAGTTCTGCCGGCTTTATGCTTCTTTTTCTAGCCCCAGGCTGGCCTCAAACTCACAGTGATCCTCCCGTCTCAACCTTCTGTGTGCTGGAATTACAGGCGTGCTCCACCACACCCCGATCTCCAATTTATTGTTAACTATCAAAAATCTTCTTGGTGTAAGTTCTACTGTGTAGGCACATTCTCTAGTATCAAACAGAACCATGCCTGGGGCCCGGCGGGATGGCTCAGTGGTCTCAAGCGTCTGCTTGGGAAAGCTTGGGCGGCTTCAGGGACTGCAGTTCGATCCCCGGCACCACATGCTGCACCAGCCCTGCCCTCGGGGCGGGCTGAGCCGGCCATAAAAATGAGTGAATAAACAAAGGTTCTGAAACAAGAAAATAAATAAATAAAATAATTTTAAAAAAAAAAACAGAACCATGCCTAAACACAGTTTCCGGCAGCACAAACACAGCTGCATTCAGCTTTTATTTATATTAAAGAGTTTTATTACTAGCATTTAGCCAAATGCTCTAAGTCATTCCGAGAATCAAGCCAGCTCATTCCAGGCAGAAGAGCTTCAGGCTTGTATTATTGGTGGAGAGGTTCTTTCGTTTGTGTTAATGGTCCCACCTAGTCTCAGCAAGAGGGGTTGTTGCGACAGTTGGTTTCCAAATCTTAAGAAAAGATAGCATGCAGTTAAGTTGAATCATTATGTCTTAGTAAGACCTGGGATTTTCAGGACCACCTCAGAGGAAACCATGATCCTGAGCTAGTGCTAGGGATGGGCCTATTTAAAAAGGTGACCCAGAAAGGCCCTTGGGTTCCTGGTATTTTCTCTTGATATTTATTTTTAGGGAAAAAAAAAGAGGCAAATGAGAAGGAAGGAAAAACCTGATGGCACATTTTAGGCTCAGAACTAAGTCAGTGGAATTCATTCCACATTAATCACTTATAATTAAAGCGATACCAAGCATTATTAATTATACTGGTTCTAAAACCTCACTAGATCCTGAGGTGTGAAAATGGGATTAAATGATACTTCCTTGATGCCTGATGGTGCAAAGAATTACATACATTTTACAAAATTCTTCAATAATGGTTGAATGAAGCATATTCCTGTTTACCAGTCAGTTGACCAGCAATTTCTCTTATTAGGATATTCCCTTACCTCTCCTCTGGATAATTAAATCATTCTTGGATAGCTGGACATTTTTTCTGAAACTACTATCAGGGATTAAAGCTCACCTGATCTGTCCTCTGTCCATTTTTCATCGTCATCAAAGTGGACATCGCCATAGAATCCGGGCCCTGGGGGATAGGCATGCGCCAGACTATTTCCTGGTCCATCAAAAGGATAAAAGTCTCCATGTTCTAGCAGGGGGGAAAACAGGGGTAGGGTAAGTACTCAGAATTTCTTCTCACCCTTTTCCAGTCAGACAGCGTCATGCTACAGACTGGACATTAAGGCTTCCCAAAGTCTGTATGTTGAAAGTTAAATCTCCAATACAGTAGTACTGAACAGTAGGACTTTTATGATTATTTCATGAAGGCTCTATGGATGGGATCAGTTTCCTCATAAAAGAGTCTTGAGGGAGCCTCTGGGCCCTTCTGCCACATGAGGACACAGAACGCGACACCTATGAAGAGTGTGCCACTTTTCCAAAGGTCTACTGACACCTGGACCTTGGACTGCTCAGTCCCAGTGACTGGTGTCATTGCTGTTGTTCATAAATTAACTACCATAAGGTATTTTGCTCTAATAGCCTGAGCTGACAAAGCATGTGATTCCCAGATATTTTATTTCAGTACCTCTAACTGCAAACGAGATCATTATGTCGGCCTCGCCCTCCTGCATCCTGGAGAACGTGAGTGGCGTCACCTCTGCCCAGAGCCCCAGCGCTCTCTCTATGGCAGAATCCACGGCCTCTCGAGGCAAATCCAGTGTGTAGTTCACAATCCTGCGTGAGAACGATGAGGACGGCCATCTTTTCACCTGGGACACAGCTGGTGACATCCCATACCGTGTTAAAGCGCTCTGGATGCCTTACCTGTAAGTGAGGTGGCTTTTCCTCCACTTGGGCATGCCAGGAAAGGTGCTGAACTGGCCCACATCGGGAGCCCCACACCTGGGCTTGCGTATCGTCTCCAAGGTGTCTGCGTCCAGCTTCCCTGTCACCTCCAGCCCAAGGAACTTCTGCATCTCTTGGACTTTTTTAATGATAGGACCACTGTTTTTACTTCTATAAACTTGTTTCCTGTCTTTTCCAAGGTTGTAGTAGCTTTTCAGGTATTGCTAATGGCATAATAAATATAATTTGTGTGTAAGTTATTTTTATGATTTTTAAACACTAATTGCAATTTTGAAATCTATTTTAATTATTCTCCCATTTTTTTGAACCAAGCCTAGGTGCCACACTTAATTTGTTTTTTCATTAAAATGCCTTATAAATTCACTGCAATTTAATTTGTTAGCCAGGTTTAAAAAAATGGCATGATGTAAATTCATTGAATGAATATATTTAGCTTTTCCTACTTTGCACTGTTTATATAGACTTGCTCCAAGACTAAAGTGAGATCAGTTCCTCTGAATACACATACGAATAATGGCAGAAAGATTGTTCCTTTATATAAAGACCAAAGTTGGGCCCGGCGGGATGGCTCAGTGGCCTAAAGTGCCTGCTTGGGAAAGCTTGGGCGGCTGCAGGGACCGCGGTTCGATCCCCGGCACCACATGCTGCGCCAGCCTTGCCCTCTGGGTGGGCTGAACTGGCCATGAAAATGAGTGAATAAACAAACAAAGGTTCTGAAACAAGAAAAAAAAAATAATGAATAAAAATAAAAATAAATCTTAAAAAAAACA
The DNA here is from genome assembly GCA_004027025.1 of Myocastor coypus. NCBI lineage: Eukaryota > Metazoa > Chordata > Mammalia > Rodentia > Myocastoridae > Myocastor > Myocastor coypus. The sequence continues at coordinate 4,762 of PVJA010053070.1, forward strand.
AAAATCAAAAAACAAAGTTATCACCTTCTTCCCCTTTGATTATTGTAAGCAAAGTAATTCTAAGATAAGTTTCATCTGTTTTCCCACTTGTCGTCACTGAGGCCCAAATCTGCAGCTCTCCTCATTCTAAGCTTGCATAACTGTCTCAACTTCCTGTGCCTTTCTCTCCATCTCAGTTGAGATGAAAGGAATTTTCACCCCCAGCACTTCGACATTCTCTGATGCCAAATGATTCCAACAAAATAACTCTTCATCAGGTCATTCTGCTTGCCTTGCTGTCTACGTGGGTTAGCCAGTGGAGCTTCAAAGCGTGCAGCCATTAGTTACCTGGACAAAATCCATGTTGGGGTCTTCTTCCTTCGCCCCTCTGTTTAGCGGATAAGATGAGCAGACTGGCAGACACAATAGCAGGCAGATGGTGAGGTGCCTCATCCTGACGGTCTTTGCCTGAAGGAAAGCACTGTGTCGACTACTGACTTCTATCCCTACCTTCTGGCCGCCAATCTTTTATAGAGAGACAAGGTTTAGGTCATCAGCAGCATGATTCATGGATTTCTCTTTTTTTTTAAAATCTGTGACAGCAAGAATGTTCACGCAAACATATCGTGAGGATGAGATAGCTGACAGCCAGTGATTTCCCTTGTATTACTCTGGAAAGAATGACTTCCCCAGGAAGTGGTTTTTGTGTTTATAAAGAGAAAAGTATCTGGCTGGATAATTCATGTTTGTTTACTTTCTGAGAAACTGCTGACAAACCTGGAAAAGTATTAATTCTTTTAGAAAACCAGTGCAATGTTCTTTGCAAACACTGTTTTTGAAACGCAAACATAAGCAGGTGAGGTGTAAGTAGATCAGTGGAAGAAGTCCCTCATATAAATTTGGTCGAGTGTGGACGTTTCTTTCAGGAACATATAGTGATGGGGACTTCATTTCCGTAGTCTCGTTACAGGTGGTATTACTGATTTTCAGAGGAAATTACTGGTACTGGGGTAGGTAGGAGTATTGTGGGACGGAGTGGGCACAGATGGGGGACGTGAGAGGAGAGAAGACCCTTGCTGTTCACTCGTCCTCTGTGCCAGAATAAATCAGGCAGGCATAGAAACTGCTCCCTAAAACTGGTGAAATTAAATGAGTTCAATTTTATATGAGACCAAAATATTCCTCTTACCTTCCTGCTCTTCTTTGCTTTTGCAAATTTCTTATGTCCTCTTCCTCCTCTTAAGAAGGAAGAGTTAGGTGGAGACATATGGTGGGCATGAATGCAAATCCAAATATGTAATATAACCATTGTTAAATTTAAACAATAAAAAAATTGAAACAAAAAAAAAAAAAAAGAAAGGGGAAAAGAAAAAAAAAGTAAAGTTGATTTAAAAGGGTTAATGTTTAATTGTTTGATCAATCTTATATACCTATATGTATTAATCTAAACTGATCTGATGATGAAAATATGTAATATAACCATTGTTAAATTTAAACAATAAAAATATTAAATTAAAAAAATAAAAAAATAAAAGTAAACTGTAAAAACAAACCTAATAAAAACTAGATGAAATTGGATAGAAAAAAAAAAAAAAAACAAATCCTTGTTTGCCCTCACGCACCTGTAGCTGCTTATCTAGGGAGCCTATTACGCGCAGCAAGATTAAGCTCCCTCCAGGAAGGCTTTGTTTGTCAAATTAACCTCCTGCTGTAAAGGACCCTGGGGGATTCTTGCAGCATAGAATTGGGCTATTAAAAAATTATACCTACAAAACACAAAAGTAAAGATAAATTAAATATCAGTAAGAATAAACTAACTACCATATCTGGGGCATGAAATCTCAGAATAATAGGATACTAAATTGACGAATGTATAGGATGACCTTGCCAGTATCACCAACCATTTTCACTGGAGCTGGACCACAGAGGTCGGGGGTCGATCAGGAAGCCAGGAAACTCTGTAGCTTCCAAGCTGGAATCAAGAAGAAGCTTGGATATGCAGTGAAATATGTAGCTTAAGAGAGTCGAGGGGTTGGCTCCAGCATGTGGGAGAGTGGGTGGGGTGTAAACTTGGAAATCAGAGGCAAAGGGCAGATGATTACAGACAGTTGCTGGACTTGGGCAGGTGTAGGGTTTCTTCAGACAATATATTTCATCTCTAAAGCTGCCGTGCAGATAACTTTACCCCAAAGGTTGCACTTGCTTTATCCTAGTGAACAAACCATCTTTAATTGTACTCCAATATCTTTAACAAGCATGTTGGCTGTATCAATCCATGACCATGCCTTTAAGCACTGACTTGACCAGCTCAGAGACACCTCCTTGAGCTCCTAACTTTCTTGGTGTTGGCATGTTCTAGTGACAGAGTTTATTACGTAGTAGTAAGAGCTATGCTCATGTGAGGAATTACCTAAGCATCAAACCGTATGCCTCAGAGGAGTGACGTTAGCATAGAACCTTACTCGGCACTATCACCTGCCTGGAAGGAAATAATGACCTGAGCTAAGGGAGTCCTCTTTGTCTATACCTAATTTATTACTTTTTTTGGGGGGGAGGGCCTGGGTGTCCTCAAGGGAGGGTGTGGGGATCAAACCTCCATCCCCTGTGCCTGGCGGATTACCTGCACAGGTACTTCAATCACTGAGCTAACCCGAAAGCCCCCTGCTTATTTATTTATTTATTTATTTATTTATTTATTCTTGTTTCAGAACCTTTGTTTGTTTATTCACTCATTTTTATGGCCGGCTCAGCCTGCTGAGGGCACGGCTGGCGCAGCATGTGGTGCTGGGGATCGAACCTCGGTCCCTGAAGCCGCCCAAGCTTTCCTAAGCAGGTGCTTTAGACCGCTGAGCCATCCCGCCAGGCCGCCCCCTGCTTATTAAACTTGCTAATGTGTTTGCAACTAGGCAAGCAGGCATATAAGATTCATCTTTTTATTTTTATTCATTTATTTTTTCCTGGAGGATTTCAAAACTTTATTAAAATTATAACTACAAAATACAAAATTATAAAAACTAATGCACCACTTTATAAAATGAAGAAGGTAAAATAGAATGCTCATAATTGTTCACTTCAGTAGTTTACATCACAGAGCCCAATAGTTATTAGTTTTTTTTTTTTTGCTTTATGCAACTTTCTTGAAGAAATCAATTACTAGCAGAGCTACTACTAGTTGATCACTCATCTATTCATAACTTGCATCATTTGCTCAGTGCTGTAATAAACAGTGTATTGGAAGACAGATTAACTAATAGCTCTGACCCTCCTAATAATTTAAATGAAAATTAGAAAATGTTTTGAGACTGTACTTTGGGAATACAAAGGCTGTTTCAGTTCCAATTTCCATTCTCTGTAGAACAAGAACAGGTCATTTTCTTATTGACATGCATAAAATACAGCACATTTTCTGCTCTGCTGATGCTATAAATTCAATACCAATTCTCCAGCCACAAAGTATATCACACAACCTCAAATCTCTGACCGTGGAAGGCTTAACAAGAATGGCCCCTGCTAGAGTAACACTGCTCCTTGCCGGGATAACCAAGCATCCATCCATGCCCCTCCCCTGCCCCCAGGTGGCTTGCTCAGCTGTTAGAGCTGTGAGGAATGGTTAGTCTCATAACCCAGTTACATTGGCCCCATAATACACATGCCTCGTCTCCTAGAAAAGCTCTGAGTCTTGGGCACCTGTTCTCTTGTGACTACTTTACAGTTTCTAAAAGCAGTTATTGTCCAAAGCTGGAAGATGAGCACGTTAATGAATGGAGGGAGGTAAGCAGAAAATAAAATTAAAAAAGGATGAGTTCTGATAGGGGAGCAGCTGGATAAGAAAACCAAAAAAGGGGACAGTAACTTAAAGTGTATTCCAGCCATCGTGCTGGTTATTCTGATTTTAAGGCAGCAGCACACGGCATACTTCTGAGTCTCTCACTTTCAAGATATTCTGGTGTACATGTCTCTGTCTGTTTTATAGATCTGTGCAATCTCTGGCACTAGGGGGTCATCTGGGTTTGGATCATATAGCCGTGAACACATGGATAAAGGAACTTTAGAACTAGTTAAAGCAGCAGACCACTGTGATCCTAGAAAATCAAGACAGAGGCTGCCATTGGTGCTAATATTTGGATGACAAATTCTTGTTGTAAATGCAACCTTAGGTGGTTGGAAGGGGTAGTCTGCAGGAAGTGAATAATTGTTGAAAATAATACATCGCCTTGGTATGGGCTGTTGTTAGGTCCCATGCCTGCGGCTGGTCCGTGGAACGTATCGCCCCAGCTGGGCCTGCAGAACGTTGTGCCGGGAGGTCCCAGGCCAAATCACTTAAGTTCCTTATTCATCTGCTGCAGTGCCACGGTCCGCACCGTCCCGGCCCTCAGCATCTGCTTGTGTTCAGCTGGGCCTCCTCTGTGTGGTCCTCAGCTCCCAGAGGCTCAAACACTGCCATGGGATTAAGCCGACCGGAGGTTGCGCCCACCGGCCAACCGGCCTGCAGGGGCCATTGTTTTCTAGTAAGTATTGAAGTTAGAAGTTATTTTATCTATTTTCTACTTTGTTGTAATGATATATAACTTCCATGGTGAAAAACAGGGTAAGTATTGTATAAAAGAATAAGACTGATTTGACAAACCACAAGCAATGACATGGGGGAAGGGGTTTTCATATTGCTCATAAAAACCCATCAGTAATAACTCACGGTTATACACAGGAAAGCCAGGCCATTTGAAGTAATGGGTCTATGGCCATGCCACCCGGCCTGCGCCTGATCTTGTCTGAACTAGTAGCATGTGAACATTTTGCTAAAAATTGAATTATTTTTTAATGTAAATGGCTCACTGTTTCTTTGTAAATTGCTATATGAACTTGTATATTAATGGGGCATTCACCGTTTCTTTCTTCATCTTCACTTTCCGAGTTTTCTCCTTAAGACCTTTGCATGCTTCGCTTTTCTGTGGAATAACAGTGTCTCCTGCGGTGCAGCCCGAGGTGTCCGGCGGTTGCTGTCTCTCCCTCATTGTCCGCCTAGTGGTCCTCAACCTTTCTAATGCCGTGACCCCGCAATATAGTTCCTCATGTTGTGGTGACCCCAAACCAAAAAATAATTTTGGTGGCTACTTCAAAACTGTAATTTTGCTACAGTGATGATCCAGAATGTAAATACCTGATATGCATTATGTATTCTCATTGCTACAAATCAAACATAATTTTTTTTTCTTTTTCTTTTTCTTTTTTTTTTCTTTTTGAGACAGGGTCTCACTATGTAGTTCAGGCTGGCTTTGAGCTCACTTTTGTAGCCCAGGCTGGTCTCGAACTCACATCGATCCTCCTTCCTCAGCCTCCCAAGTGTTGGGATTACAGGTGTGCACCACCACACCCGGCTTTCAAACATAATTTAAACATAGTGATCAATCGCAAGAACAATATTTAATTATATGTTGAGAAATATTTATTACTAACCCCAATAAATAACATTTCACCATAGCATAGCATGGGTTTAAATATAACAATTCCAAGTAACATTTTCCGATGGCTTTAGGCGACCCCTGTATTTGGTCGTTTGACCCCCGTAGGGGTTGCGACTCACAGGTTGAGAACCGCTGGCTTAGGCGGAGCCAGCCGGGCCGCCCTCTCACTTTTCCTTCCGCAAGCTCTCTGCCTCGGGTCCATTACAGACCCTGCCCACTGGTCCCAGGCTGGCCGCAGGTGCGCTGTTCCACTTTTCCGGTGTCAAAAGAGAGTGCGCTTTATTCTGTTGCTTTCCCTGGAGATCCAGCAGATGACGCTCTGATGTCAGGTTTCCGTTTCCTTAGCCTGCAGCTCTTTCCATGTTTCGTATATTGGACACGCTGCGTTCTGCTTAGCTGTAGCTGTCCCCGAGTTACTTCTGCCTTATTGTCCTTAGTACCATAAACGCCATCGTGGGGCTTAGCCTGGGTCGGTCATTTTACAGGGGAATTCATCTGGATTTTTTTTTTTCAAGAGCCTTCTGCTGAACAGCTTTGAGGAATCTCGTTTCTTTCTGATAGTCATCCGCACGAAGTTTGTAATCTTTCTTTTTCGCCAGCAGGCCCAGATGTTTTCGAAAGCCAGGCTGGCGTCGCTGCCGGGACTTGGCCACCGCTGCGCCTGCCGGCTGAGCACTGCGGAGGCTTGGAGCGGAGCGCCGGCTCCTTAAGACCCGTTGGGGTCCTCAGAGCCTTGCTGTCCATTCACTGACGCCCCGAGTCATCTTCTTTTTTCTCTGTCTGTCTGTCTGTCTGTCTGTCTGTCTGTCTGTCTGTCTGTCTGTCTGTCTGTCTGTCTGTCTCTTTTTTTTTTTTTTTCTACTGTGCCCCAGGCTTCTTTATTTAAAATCAAAGTGATGAGGGGATCAAGATCAAGAGCATAACTGAACTCCGGCTTCCCTCAGACTGGTTCCCCCCAATTCCCTGCCCCCACCCTTTGTGCTTCTAATCGCTGCTTTAGTGAATGAAGAACTTAGCCCCAAAGCCCTGCTGGGCCCCAGCTCCTCCCCACCCCTGCCTGGCGCCCCTGGAGGGATAGTGTCGCCTCAGCCTCAGTTTGAGTGCATGGGAGAGCCCAGGGTGGCGACAGGCACGGGGGGGGGGGGTTCTCCCTCTAGGAACGGGACAGAGGAGTTCAGCGTGGTGAAGGGGGGGCTTCCATAGCCTGGGGTACCAAAGGGGTGCCCTGGGGTCAGCGGAAAGGACACAAGGGCCCCTGGGAAAGGCGACCCCGCAGCCTCATACTCCTCGCGCTGGGCATAGTCGCTGCCCGATCGCTTGCCCTTCTGGTGCCTCTCACCTGGTCCTCAGTGCTCGTCCGCTTGCGCTTGCGGGCCTGCAGGAGGCTCTCCGTTTGGCGTCTCTCCGGCAGGTTCTCGCTGTTGTCCGCCTCCTTCACCCACCTCTGCAGCAGGGGCCGCAGCTTGCACATGTGCTTGAAGCTGAGCTGCAGGGCCTCGAAGCGGCAGATGGTCGTCTGGCTGAACACCTTCCCAGGGGTAGCACCCAGTGTGAGCCCCACATCGGCCTGAGTGTACCCCAGGGTGATCCTCTTTTGCTTCAACAGCTTGGCAAACTGCTCCAGTTCTTTCTGTAGGGCGTTTTGATGTCCTGGGACTCCTCGGGGCTTGGCTCCAGCTTCTCCTTCTCTACCTTCACCGTAACAGGGTGGGTGGCGCAGGGCTCGAGGGGGGGGGAGGCCTTGTCCGAGCTGCTCTCCACTCCGGCGCCCCCCTCATCCTCAGGCTGGGTGCTCTCCAGGCCACCTTCTTGGGGTGCCAGGCCCATGCCAGCCTGAGGCCCATAGCATGCCGCCACCCCTCCGCAGAACTCATACGGCTGGGGGCACGGAGGGACACCCCACACCTCGGGGCCCGGCCCGACCCCTGGCCCCACTCCTGGCCCTCCGGGAGGGCCTTGGAAAACTGAGCCAGGCCCGTGGGTCAACCCGGGCCGTCACCACATCCAGAAAAGGCAAAGTCAGAAGCCAGGTGTCCGGCCATT
>PVJA010053071.1:0-12132 GCA_004027025.1 Myocastor coypus
AGAGAGAGAGACAGAGAGACACACTAGCGCTATTGCTCTCTGCTACCCTGATTGGTCAGCTGCCTCTGTCGCGATTGCTGCTGTTTCCACTGCCATGAACTGGATGCTCTCTGCTCTGTTCCACTCAGCCTTGGGCCAGCCGAGTATGGACTGAAACCTCCAGTAACTGTGAGCTAATAAACCTTTCTTCCTTCATTTTGAGTGTCAGGTATTTGTCCCAGCAACAAGTAAAAAGTAAGCCAGTGCAAACCACACAGGTACGAGTAAGCCTCAAGCCTGCGCAGGGTCTTCTCACTCAGATTCTATTACAACTCCTTCCTTGGAGTATGAGAAAGCAATCTGATTGAATTAATTCTTACTCAGGTGTAACTGACTAATAGTACTATTGTAGGGGCAAGTGGAGAGAGATGGAGAACATGGCTTCTTGAGTGTCTTGATAACTTTAAAAAGAAAGAGGTCATTCAATAACACATGAGAACACATAGGACAGGCAAGCAGAGAAGTGGGGCTGCATTATTCCCCTGAAGTCAGTCATGTGCAGACTATCAGGCTCTGCAAATGCATGTGAAGGAACTGGTGAGTTGCTTCCAGAACCATGGAAGAGACCTGCTGAGAGTGTCCTAGAGCATAGCCCCACAATCCCGTGCTGGATACAGCTTCATGACAGGATGCTCACCTTGAGCTCACCGAGAAAGCCCAAGGAGCAGGAAGTAGAAGCATGGACAAAGTTGGCCAAGATGGAGGCCAAGCATGTTTAGTAACAGCTGCATCATGGGAGATCCACAGGAGGCATATTAAGGAAGGGACAAATGGCCTACCCCTCTGCCCACTGAGCCCGGGCAGAGGCCTCACAGCACCAAATGCCCTTGTCATCCTCACCAGTCCACTGTCAAACGACTCTGTACCTGCTGGGCATGTTGGGGCTCTCAGAGTGAGCTGGGCAGTGTTGTCCCTAGAGGGGCCCCATGTTTAGCCCTGGGGTCAGGGTGGAGCTTATAGTCAAGCCTTTAGTGCCAAACATGGAGCTCTTCCCCCATCTGCCTCTGCTGCTGTGTGGGTGGCCTACGGATGGCCCAGGCACCAGTGTCAGGGTTGGGGACTCATTAGTCACTAGCATTCTGGTGTTGACCCATCCTGCCTGGCCAGGCTGAGGACTGGACCCAATGAGGGTAAGAGGTGGGTATCTGGTTAACAAACAGGATAGATTGGGTGCAAAGCCATCAGCCAGGGCCCAGGTGACCTCAGAGCCCATGGTTTGTGGTGGGATCCATGGTGGACCTCGCTTCTGGCTACATCCCGCTGGGGCCTGGCCCCTCCCACATGCTCTGCTCAGGCTGAGAAGGCCAAGGCCTGGCAGCAGTTCTTTTACCCTGGGAAGTAGCTCCTCTACCCTGGCAGTAGCTCTTCTACTGAAGGGAAGGGTTGGGCTGGGCTAGGATTCTACCTAGTGAGACCCCTCCTGGCTCCTCCTGCCTCCCTTTAATCCATTTCAAAGATTCACCAAAGCAGAGGCCTAGCAAAGTATCCTTCATATCTCAAAATGTGCTTCTTCCCAATGAAAAGATCAAGGGAGAAAGCAAAGAGTTAAAGGAGAAAAGAAACAAAGATGCAGGCTCAGCAGGGAAGCAGGGAGGAGGGAAGGAGAAAAGAAGGCTGTGTCTGAGTTGTGAGTCCCCTGGGTCCACTCATGCTTATTGAACATTTGCCATCCTTAGGACACCAGACCAGTCACAGAGCTGGGACCTTCGTGCAGCCGCACAAGTTGGGCACTGCACAAACCTTGGGGAGCCATGCCCTGAGATGGCTCCATAGAGGATGATGTTGGAGTCAGGAGGTCTGAGTACCTGCACCGCTCTGATGCTAAGTGGTCATCAGACATTTGTGATCTGGGGTTTTAGTCTTTGTCCTTTGCATTTCCTGGTGACCCATGGAGCCCACACATTTTGGGATAAAAAACAGAACTCATCCTATGAAAAACCCTGCAAATAGCTTGACAGGTGGAGGAAGCAGCGACCGCAGTGAACAGTGGGACAAGATTCCCAGAAGAGGTGATAGTTGTCCATGCTGTCCAGAATGAGGAAGAGTTCCACAGGGAACTGGGGCAGCCCTGAGCACCGGCTGATACCCAATGGCTGTATCCAGGGCCTGCACACCAGTGTCTCAGAGCCTGAAGATGAGGGCACATGTGCCGGTCAGACCTGGTAGCCCTGGGCAGAAAGCAGATATGGAGTGGCTGTGCTCCAGCAAGGGACGCCTGAGCCAGGGCAATCAGCCATGGAGCCACTGTCTCTGTGATAGGACCATCTGTGATGGGAGGGCACAGTGCTTTTTCTCCCCAGCTCTGGGGGGAAAAGAGTGGGTATTCCTGGCCCTGGCTGTTGCTCATAGAAGACTTTCTTACCTTTGCTGAGGTCTAGTTTGCTCTGACTTATAAAGTAGGTATTACATGAGGTGTGGTCCCAAAATGTGGTGAATGTGTAAAGTTTTTTTTAAATGATTACCATAAAAGACACGCTGCTATCAATTCCCACATAAAGCTACCCTCTTCTGTCACACACTTATCCCATCATTCTTGTCATTTCCTGGAGCAGCTCTGGAAGTCGTCTTTCCTGAGTATCTTTCGTTGTGTTATTTGTGGCTGCCTCTGAGTCCTGAATCAATTTTCAACGTTGTCCTTTTGTGGTCATCTTTTACTTTTAGGAAGAGCCACAGTGCCTGATCCAGTGCACGAGGCTGATGAAGACACACTCTTTCTTTGGCAGACATTGCCATAAACATTTGAATAGATTTAGGACATCAAAGCAAACTGGAAAAGATGCAAGAGAGAATTTCCAGAACTCCTAGAGAAAGTGCCAAGAATGATGGAATAAGTGTCTTTGAATGGAGAAAGATGCAGGGAGATGTGTCTTTTACTATAACACTTTTTGGACTTCTTTTTTTTCTTTTGAGACAAGGTGTCACCTTGAAGCTCAGGTTGGCCTTGAACTCATGGCAATCTTCCTGCCTCTGCCTCCTACATGCTGGGATTACAGGCCTGTGCCACAGCACCTGGCCCATAACATTTTTTTAAATTTTATTTAAATATATACCATATTGCTGGGCGTGGTGGCGCACGCCTGTAATCCCAGCACTTGGGAGGCTGAGGCAGGAGGATCATTGTGAGTTCGAGACCAGCCTGGGCTACAAAAGTGAGCTCAAAGCCAGCCTGAACTGCACAATGAGACCCTGTCTCAAAAAGCAAAAAAAAAAAAAAAAAAAAAAAATATATATATATATATATATATACACACACACACCATATTTTGTGGTCATACCTTACAACCCTCTTTGTGAAGATTAATCATGTTTTTTCTTGCTCGTAGGAGAGGTTTGCTGGATGGCAGAACTCGCTAATGGGGCACAGGTGGTAGGTGGTCCATGGTGAATCCTTAAAGTTATGGCTGGGTCACCCAAAGTCACCATGCTCAGTGCTTACCTCCGTAGCACCTTTTTCCCACCAGGCCAGGCTCCTACCAACACTAGGGCACCCCTGCAACTTGTGCCTTCTTTCCCCAGTTTCATGGTGGTGTGAGAACAGCACCATGAAGACACTCCCTGGACAGGCCTCAGGTGGCCCTTTATTGAGCTACACAAAAACAAAGCAGCTCGAACATAATACCTAGCAGGCTTCTGCTATGCATAGTCCTCCAGATTTAATGAGATCAAGTTTCTCCTGTAGGCATAGATTGTATTAGAAAAAGAAGAGAAAAACTTAAAATGATAGAAGTGCAGAGCTAGGGAAGGCAGTTAAAGAGAAAGAAAACCCATTCATTTCCCATAAGCTACATTGCTGGGGACAAAGTGGAGTGTGGAGAAGTTGCAGATCCCAAAACAGTTTCTTTATTCTTTCTCAGCAAGTAGATGTTGACATCAGTGAGTCCAGCTGGGACAGGGAACACACACAGAGTGGCAGCAAGCCATATGGCTTACTCTGCTTGGTTCCCAGGCACTGTGCCTCACCAGCCTGGTGCTGTAAGGAGCCTGCAACTGCCCCAATCCTTTCCTGGGGTCTTGGCTGTCATTGTTACTGGCTGCCACTGGCTCAGGGTCCCCTTTGGCAGTGTCACAAAGTGTTCCCAAAGGATAAGAGAGGACTGAGTCCTTGCTGTGAAGTGCATGTGCTACCCAAGTCTCCACAAGCGACCTGGTGACTTCCACCCTCCAGTTTCCAGGGTAACCTTCCCTTCAGTGAACCCCATCCTAGTTCTTAGCAGCAGGGCTGTCACTGTTCCCAAGGATTCCCGAGCTCACAGGAACAAACTGCCATGCCCCGTCTTGTTGCCCCAGACTCTGTACACCCTATCCCTTCACGGCTGCTCCTCAGCCTGAATATAAGCCAACATCTCCATTCCAGACTCAGGAAGTGCTACGCGCAGTTCCACAGCATGCTTTGAAGTGACAGATGTACACATGGAGATTAACTTACAACTGCTTCAGAGCTTTCTTGCCTTAACACTTACTGCCCCAAACCTGAACCCAGAACAACCTTCCTGACTGCTGGCAGGACTCCATGTGCCGGGCAGAAAGTCAGAAATACCTCTTGAAAAGGGTAATATTATCTGGCATGGTAACACACACACACACACATAATATTATCTGGCATGGTAACACACACACACACACACACACACACACACACACACACACATCTGTAATCCCAGCATTTGGGAGGCTGAGGCAAGAAGATCACTGACAGTTTGAGGACAGCCTGGCCAACATAGTGAGTTTAAGGACATTCTGGACTACACAGCAAGACTTTATCTCAAAAAAATAGTTTATTATTATAGATTCCAGTTCAGAAAAGAACCATGACATTTCATCTCACATGAACTCATCAGAAGAAACTGAAACTGAAAAAAATGTTGAGCATTTAATTTTTATCTTGTTTTCAATGCTGGGCATTAAACCTGCGCCTCATACCTGCTGCACAAACACTCTGCCACCAACTAGATCAGCAGCCCACATGTTTTTTTTTTTTTTTTTTCACCTTAAAAGATATACTTAAGCTGGGTGTGGTGATGCATGCCTATAGTCCTGCACTTCGGAAGGCTGAGCCAGGAGGATGGCAAATTTGAGCCCATCTTGGACAACTGAGTAACTTAGGGAAAACATAGCTGCCCCAAGAATAAATAAAGAAATAGGGATATAACGTAATGTAAAGGCGATTCTAACTAACACATAAACACACACAGTTTAAAATGATTCTGTAAGGCTAAAGAAATTATCAAAAACAACACACAATATAATCATTATTCTATTCACATGTTTGTACTGTAAACAATATCCATTAATCCTTCATCCTATATAGGGATATTTGTATTTTCACACCATGTGCTATATTTCTATTTTTTAGTAGTGCTTTAATAGTTGATAATCAGGTTATCAGTGTTTATAAGTTGATAACCACAGCTCCCATCGGTGTTCGAAATTCTGTTTTGAAATAGGTCCTGAGGTACTCCTCAGTCTTTCTGAATTCTTCCCTGAAATCACTGCTTTTTTTCATAGTACATTTGCAGGATGTCCTTATTATCGTGGTGCTCATGGTGAGGCTCTCATGGATTTCTTTATATTTGAGAATGTGTGCTCTTGAATGACAGCATGACAGTTGTTCTGTGTACAGTGTCTTAGGTGACACCCCTCCCCCTGGACACCCAAAGTATAAATGAGTTAAAGAGTTAAATAAAAGACAGACAATAGGAAATAGAGAGATAGCTCTTTAGTAAATGAGATGGAGGGAGGGGGAAAGAAGGGAAGAGAAGAATAAAAATAATTAAGAGGTGTTATGCACGGTGCCAATTCTCCACAATGAATGTAACACTTCTGTATTGCAGACATGCACACATAAATATATACCACGAGGGTTGGTGAGATAGCTCAGCAAACTAAGCACCTGCTTAGGCAAGCACAGGGACTGAGGATCGATCCCTGCCATTAGTGGTGGACCCGCCCCTGAGTGCGCTGAGCTGACCAACAAGATCTGCCATGGTGGTACATGACTGTAATCCCAGCTCAGGGGAAGCTAAGAACAGACACTACAAGTTTGAGCTGCATAGTGAGAACCTGTACCAAGTACATACACACCACAATGCTTTCTTCCATCCTCACAGCACCCATAGAAGGCTACCATTACATTTGATGTAAGATGGATGGGGAGTCATGTGCCAGAAGAATGTCATCTATATAATGGACAATGTATGCCGCTGGATAGGCCTATTGTTTTGATAGAATGACTGGCCCTACAAACTCCTGGCACAAGGTTGGACTATTCACCATTCATTGGGGCAGACAACACCATTGAAAGTGGCACATAGAGGTCTAATTATCAATAGAGGGTAAACTAAAAGCAAAACTTTTTTTTATTTTTGAGGTGAAGAGGGGTAGGGAAAAAAAGTCTTTTAAATATATCACTATAAGGGAAAAAATGTAAAGGAATAGGTACAGGATTGAGCAAACCCCGTTGTAGTGCTCCCATAGGTTTCATGGTCAATTCACTGCCTGCAATTCCTGTAGCAATCTCCATCATCCTGACTTTTGTTTTAATTACAAAAATTAGGATATTCTAAGGGTTACTGGGATGTTCTAGATGTCCTAGCATCATCTGTTCATAAGCTGCTATTACCTCCCCTGAGTGAGGGTCAGGGATCAACCCAAACAGGATCATCAGACATCTAAGTCAGAATGAGACCAAGGTCCCTCCTGAAAATGTGAGATGAGTAGCCTATGCTAAAATGGTCTCTTTAGGAATAACTGAAGGAGGTTCTTTTCTCCCTTGATTATAGTTACCAAGCCCTTGAGTGGGAAGGAAACCTTTTTGCAACATCCTATGAGTCACCAGGAAGTTAGACAGCCAAAAGTGCTCCCATACTTCGTAATATGTCACAACCCCATGTATTTACCAACATATGGGGGAAGACATAAGGAGAGAAATATCCAGAATGACCTCCTGCATACCTCCAAGCTAGTAAGTTAGCACTTCTTCTAGTGTAAGAAACCTTGCCCACTCCTTGTAAATCTGTAGTGGCCACAGCCAGAGACCAGGCCCCAGGTCCGTGATGCTGAACAATAACTGAAACATCTACACCCATGTCTAATGTCCTTCAAATGTTTTTTCTTCAACAGTCAACTCCATCTCTGAACGATTTTGTTTGATCTGAACACAATAATTATTAGGAGACCCAAAAATCCTTGAATTGCTTTTAAATTTTCCAATTTTTCCCAAGAGAAAAATGAGCAATTGAGCACCATAAGTACCTGGAGTGACATTAGCAATGGTTTCAGTAGACTTAATAACTGATTGGTCTGGTATAATCAGCATCAATGAAACCAGGCAAAACCTGGAGACCTTTTAAAATGTGACAGCTGTGGCCTAGCAAGGCTCCCACTGTACCCTGAGGCATAGGTTTATAGACTCCAGAAAAAGTAATTTGGGGCCCCATTTCAGGAGTCAATAGGAATTTGGAGGAGAAACTGATATTCAAGCCCCCACTGTTGGTTGTTAGTCGCCAAAGGTCAGAGACACTTGTGGCAGGGGAGGAGAAAGCGCCCATTATTTGATGAGGCTGAGGCGGGCTCTAATGGAAGTTTCTCTGAATGGGTCAGATTTCCACATCAGTTTTAGATCTACATTCACTTGTCCAATAGTTCCCTCATCTACATTTTGTACATGGACCAGAAAGTTTCATTGGAGTGATAATTAATGGCTGTGTTCTAGTGTAGCAGAACAGTTTTGAGCTAAATGTCCTCAAAAACAAACAGCCTTGTGTTTTCATTTTCTTCCAGCTTGCTAATGAATAACCTGAGTAATAGCTGTTGCCAAGGCTGTACATAAGAGAGGCCAATATCTGGACAAGCCCGAATCATCTCAGGCAGCACAGGACACTTTCTGTAAGCTCCTAAAGTCTCTTTACATCATTTATTTGCATTTTTGAAGGCAACTGTTGAACACTTCATTTGCTAGCTTCCATGTCACTGCTAATCCTCTCATTAGCTTGCAATAATCATGCAGGAAAATGTTGAAAAGGTTCAGCAAGGCCTGATGAATGAAAGCCAAACTAAAAGATGCCTCACCCTTTGAAGGAAGTTCCCTCCAGGTTCTAGTAGCAGCTGTCTCAGTTTGCTCATATTCGCACTGCAAAAGTCAGTTGATTGTTTGTGCTGGCAAACAGACCTTCCCCAATTAGCACATCTTTTGTAATGGCTAACTTGTGAACCACATTTGGAATTGCCTGGTTCATACAATATTCAAAGAAATTTCCTTTCCACAAATCTCCTGGATTCAAACAAATTGTAGTTATTCCTACCTGGTCCATGGTGGTACACGCCTGTAATCCCAGAACTTGGGAGGCTGAGGTAGGAGGATTGGTGCAAGTTTAAGACCAGCCTGAGCTACAAAAAGTGAGCTCAAGCACAGCCTGAACTGCATAGTGAGACCCTGTTTCAAAAAGACAAACTTTAGCTATTCCCTCCCAATCATTTGGGGCCATATTCTGTAGTCCTAGCATTTCTACTAAACTCATGGTAAAGTGAACAGTAGGGCCATAAGTAGCAACCACTTGCTTTAATTCCTTTAAAGTCTTAAAAAGTACAGCTTCAAAAAGATGTATAACTTGTCCCAGATTATTAGGGACTTGAACTTCAGAAACAAGGTTAATATGTTGAAAACCTTCCATGGACTCCCCCACTTGTCTGTCTTCTTTTAGTGCCAATTGCAAGGGAGATTAAGAAAATAGCTCTACATCCCTAGAGGTGTAAGTTCTGATCTGTGACTCAGCAAAATTTCTCTGAGTTGACATGGCCAGATTGCAGCCTGTGGCTCCATCAAAAACTTTGAGTGTTGAGAAATGAGTTCTTGGGGGAAAGACTTCTCTGGTAGGGAGGGATCCCTTTTGTCTCTACTCAGTCCTTCCGTATTTGATAGAACAAGACTAGAGGGTTCAACCTCTATCTTTTAAGGCACCATTGTTCCCTTTTTTGTCTTGTTCTGGCATGGGACTTGATTTTATTTCCTGTTTGTTTGTTTGTTTTTGTCTTTTTGACACAGAGTCTCACTATCAAGTTCAGGTTTGGCCTTGAGCTCACTTTTTGTAACCCAGGCTGGTCTCCAACTTGCATCAGTCCTCCTGCCTCAGGCTCCCAAGTGCTGAGACTATTGGCCTGCACCACCGTGGCCCAGCAGGACTGGATTTTAAAGGAGAGCTTTGAACTAAATCCTTTCCGTTTGAATTTGTCTCTCCCCCACCCCCACCTTGCGGGACCAGGGATTGAGCTCAGGCCCTTGCACTTGCCAGGCAAGTGCTTATTCCACTGAGCTATCTCCCCAGCCCCTAAATCCTTTCTGTTTGAAAAACACCTTCCAACCACAGTCCAGAAAACAAAAGTAAATACAGGGATCAGGCATGCCACAACCATATCTGTGATTTCTGAGACTCTATTTGTTCCATTTTTAGCTCAGTATAACTTTTCCCCTCTTGGCTTCTCTTGAACCTGTTTCTCTCTTTATGCTCCTTTATCTCTCTGGCCCTCGTGAACCCATTTCTGGCTGTAATGAATCCATTTCTGGCCCATATGAGTCTGATTTTGGCCCTAATGAAACTCCATCCCTAAGTTTTACACCTAATGTGATGGTACCAATGCGTATTGGTTCTAACCAATGCCTTTCCTTCCCTTAAGTTTGCCCTTTGGAAGTATTCCTGCTACCCACACTTATCTCATACTAGGTGGCCTGATCAGGCACCAAATGTTGGAATCCGTTGGTCTCTCAGTGTGATCTGGGATTGGTTGGTCTCTCGGTGTGATCCAGGATTGGTTGATCTCTCGGTGTGATTCCATTGTGCCTGGGGAGAAACAGCAGCAGGAATGAGGAAAAGACAGACAAGAAGACAAGAGCTGGGCTAGTTGGTGGCCTAATCCCCTGAACAATGATAAGAGCCTTTATTTACACTTTTACAAGAGACACAAGGTTGCCCGGTGACTAACAGCCCACAATGTCCAGGCAGGATATTTTTCTCATGACTGAGGTAGCTTGACTGCTTTAGGCAATGAGGCCTCATGCTGCCCTCGCACATAAGATCAGTTTCCGCTTCAGTGGCTCCCAACAATGAGCCCTTTTGGGTCAGGCTCATAGTGACCCTCTACTTCTGAACAGGCCCTACTTCCTACATCAATCATCCATAAGCCCCCATAATCCAATCACCTTTCCAAAGCCCTGCATAAGATTGCTTTAGTCTTTAGGGGTCACCTTGATATAAACCATAATGTAGGCCTACTGAGTCCCTGGCCTGTAGATTCTCCCAGGAAGCTGAGCTACCCCTTACTTAGTGACTCAGAAGTCCCAAATTTGGATGATCAATTTGGGTAGTAAAAAGAAGATATGCCAGAAGTTACCAGTTCTAGGCTGCAGGTAAGAACAGCTTGCTGTGAAAGCCAAGTACACTGGCAGGCAGAGGACATTCAGAGGTGCTGCACAGAGACAACTACACAGCCTCTAGACTGAGCTAGGACATAGATTCTCAAATGAAATCTGTGGGTCACCAGGGATGATGGAGTGGGTGCCTGAGTACTCAGTGGAAATGCAGATTCTCATACCTACTGACTGGCAGCCTGTGGGAAGCACACAGCTCTGCAACAACATGTGTCTTGCTCAGGTGGCAGGGACTTGTTGGAAAAAGTGTGTCACTGTGGGCGTGATCCAAAAGAGTTTAGTTCCCTTCCCAGATCCTACCTTGACTTCTTACTTTTTGTTCTTCATGCTGTAAGCAACTCTCACACCATGCCCCGGTGCCAGGCCTTCCTGCCTTGGTGCTAGTCAACCATGAGCTTCTAGTGGGGTTGTAAGTACTGGGAAGGCAGCAGGAATACTTTCAGTGGACCTGAAGGTTGGGACAGATGCATGACGCATTCATTCATGAACTCCTGAGGGCTCATCAATGAACTGTCCTCAAGTCCACAGCACTCCTGTAAGGACTGCCAGGATTGGTACAGGCACTTTACAGTCTACTCACCTTGCGATCTGCAGGTGCTCAACGAATCTAAACCTATGTGACACTGTGGCCACTAATGACCTGTAATCATCTTGACTCCAGAGGAAAATGCCTACTTCCTTCAGTGATGAAGGAAAATTCCCTTGATGACTAAGTGTTCTGCTACTATTTGTCACCACTGAGGAGGCTGTGTCCCTCACCTAGGCAGAGATCTCGCAGCTGGAAGGTGGGAGGAGGGGCTCTGGAAACCCAATGGGATCATCTCTACAGGTCTAGCTGGTAGCTGGTAGTGATGGGGCAGGCCAAGCAGAGGACAGCAAGACAGAAGCATGCGCTAGGCCCCGTAGCTTCTCCCTGGAATTTGACTCTGGGGCAGAGCAGCAAAAACACTAAACACTGGTGCTCACGGCACTGCTAATGGCAGCCCCTTGGGAGCCTGTCTATGTGTGCACCCGTGGCCTACCCAGAACCACCCGTGTCATAGTTCCTGTCCCTCTTAGCTATTCCTCTCGCTCCATCCAGCAAGTACTTTCTCCACTAGCCCAGAGGCTGACTGCTCACCGCCTACCTGACAAGAAGGTACGTGAACAGCAACATAAACCAAGCTCACAGCCAGCATCTGGGGCAGGGAGATGTGCAGTGAATGGCACTCCAAAAATCAAATCCATTTTTGTCTTTGGATGATAGAGGAGCCACCACAAGGAGGGCACTGGATTGGAATTCTGCATTTACTTGCAAAACCACCATGTATTCAGCTCCTACTCTGTAAACGCCTGCCCTGGTCACCAGGAAGAGTAAGACCACTAGGTCATAGGCTGCTAAGAGCTGAGGAAGGACAATGTCCACCTAGTCCCCACCACAGTGCACATGGAAGTGGTCTGATACAGCAGGAGCACCTTTGGTGCCCAACTGTAGAAGTCCATGCTGGGACGTCTGCTTTTGACCAAGAGCCAATAACGAGCCAGTGATGATATGGAGTTGGAGAGGGACTTGGATGTCCAATTTACTCCCCCAGCTCTTTGATCTGACATAAAGAGAAACTACACTGAGTTTGCAAGTTGTTCTAGTGCCTGAAAAAAAAAAAAAAAGCCACAAAAGGGCCTAGAATAAAGTG
>PVJA010053072.1:0-12130 GCA_004027025.1 Myocastor coypus
TAGAAAGGTTAATGTTTAATTGTTTGATCAATCTTATATACCTATATGTATTAATCTAAACTGATCTGATGATGAAAATATGTAATATAACCATTGTTAAATTTAAACAATAAAAAATTGAAAAAAAAATAAAAGCCATTGTTTTAGAAGGCAAATATGCATCTTATGTGAATGGTGTATGTTATCTATCAATGCTGGGTCTTAGTTTCATCAGCTGGAATGTATTCATTAACAAATCTCTAAGATTATAAAGTGCCTAGCTCATTATTGCTGCTGTTATTATTTAATGAAGTAGGTGCTCCAGAAGAGACAACAAAGATTAACAGGAATCACAGTAAGGGATTGGTTGAGACCTGGTGGAGGGAGGGAGACATACACCCCTCCTCCACCTGACGCTTTACCAGTGATTTTGCATGACATGATTTGCAGATCCAAAGGAGTCAAGTCCACACAATAATGTCTCACCTTACATAAGACTTAGGTTCAAAGGCATTGTCTGAGGCAAAAGCCAAAATTGCTCTTGAAATTCCTTCAAACCAACTTTAAAGCACTGGATAGCAGGCCAGCAGTTTTTTCTCCAATATTGGGACAAATTGCAGTGTCTCTGTCAGAGCCCCCATTGAAGTCATTCTCTTATATATAGTGGCTGGGCCTTAGGACAAAAAAAGGGTAGTACTGTTTGACATTGTAGTCCTTCTCAGCAGTACTTGGAGGCACTGGAGAGGCACTTGGGGGCTGAAAGGGACTGTGGGAAACATGTTTCATTCACACCTATCTGAAGCTGCTTCCTATTTGATGGAATAATAGAGTCACACACACCTGTTTTTCAAAAGAAGCACAGGGAACCGCTTATGTGTGTGCTGCACATATAAAACTCACTACTACTCTCTGAGCAGATTTTTACCTGGAACTTTGAAATGCAAAATATGCAATGCAAAAGTTAGCTTTTAAAAATCAACCTTTTTAAATAACACTCCAGGGAAAAAAGGATATCCAGGTTGGTTCAGAGAGAAAGCCAAGGAAGAGATATTGGAGAAGAAATAGGCTAAAGATGCGGAAACCATGAAACATATATAGTTTCTATACATGAAAAGGGTGTCTTGTGGGTAGGACTGTGACCTCCTATTCCTGGAGAACTCTTTAGAACTTACCAGCTTCACAGGCTTGGGAATATCTCCATATCCCTCAAGAGTGGCTCTGTTCCCATTTCTCATAGCTCCACAAAAGTGACTCGATCCACCACATGAGTCGCCCGCAGACGAGGCCAGAGCTGCCTCCCCTGCCCGCGTCTGTGGATGAGGAACCATCTGAACTCTATCAGGTACGTGCTCCTGACTGCAGGCTCTTCTGCCGAGGATGACAAAGCGAAGGAAAGCTGCAGCATCTCCAGGTATTTGGCAGGCACTAGTGGGGGCCAACATTCAGACTTGACAGGGGAGACTGAGCACTTCAGTTGTTTCTACCACTAGAAGAATCTGTAGCAGTATGGGAAGGGAATTATGTGTTACTGAAACCCTCAGCACTTCTGCATCTTCAGCTGTAAGATGAGGGTAATTCTGCCTTCCTGATAGCTATGTCCATAAGGAATAAAGGCAAGAGATGCACAGCATCAGATTTCATTTCGAGTGCCCACTGTTACACAGTGGCACGAAAAGCAGGATTGATTCAGAAAGTATTTCTACTGAGCTCACAGAAAGTAGGAATGAAGCATAAGGCATTTGGAGCTCTGCAAGTCTAAGAGGAACTCAGGCTCACAGAGACAGCTCTGACTGTGCCTCGCTCTGTGTTTCTTCCCTGGTAGATTGTCATGTCACACAGCTTTTATCCCCCCTTGATGCAACGCACATCATGGACACTGGCTGTGCCCTTCAAAGAGCAGCACCACCACCGTGGACCCAGCGATTCCATAGCCAACAATTACTCATTGATGGCCCAAGATCTAAAGCTGAAAGACCTGATAAAGATCTACCAGCCAGTCACCATCATTGTCCCTAGGGACAGGATCACTCAGGGGCTGCCATCAGGTATTTGTGGTATTGTGCCATATTTGGGGGCCTGGAGTAAAATTTCTCCTGGGTTCTAGCCTTGACTGTCCCTCTTACACAGCTAACTTTGAATAACTTTAGAGAGGCTTCATTCTCATCTGCGAAATGGAAAGTATTACAATGGCAACATTTATGGATCTTTTGCATATATAAGGTACTGTTCTGTGTACCTGTATTATTCATCATCCCTAAAACAGTGTGGCTTAAACTAAGACTATTTATTATTTTTAGTCTCTGAAGGTCAGGAATCTGGGCATGGTTTAAATGGGTCCTTCCAGCTCTACCTCTCTCAGGAGGAGGCATGCTGCTAGCTAGAGCCGCCATTATAAAGGCAACTAGAAGAGCATCCTCTTTCAGACACGCTCGCATGCATGGGTCCTTGCTGGCTGTTAGCCTTCACTGTCTGTATCTCTCCAAGTGTACCTCCACAGCATATCATGGCTTCTGGCTTCCACTGGAGGGAGGGAGCAAGTATCTTTGGAATTAATCTTGGAAGACACATTCAAAAGCTTTTACTGTATTCTCTTTGTTAGAAATGAATCACTAGGGCTGGCCAAATAGCTCAGCAGATTAAAGTGCTTGTAGGCAGGTGCAGGGGCCAGGAAATTCTATTCCCTAGGCCTGTCCTGCTGGCCCTGCCCCTGGATGCGCTGAGATGGCAATTTAGATGGCATGGTGGCGCACACCTATAGTCCCAGCTCTTGGGAGACTGTAAACAGAGGGGTCACTATGGGTCTGATCTAGTAGTGAGATCATAGACACCCTATAGACCCTTCCCTAAAATGCAAAAAAAAAAAAAAAAAAAAAAAAAAAAAGTGATATCAGAAGTAAGGATCAGTGAAGCCATCTTGTAAACTGTTTATCATAGTGCATTATGGGTATTCATTTACTTCTTCTCACCAGGTACACATATGTCAGCTTGGATACCCTTTAGTAATTTGTGTTAGGAGGTTTTGGAACTATTCAACCTGCTCTTCATGTTGTTTGTTCATTTTTTTCTTGTGCTATGTCATTAAGTAAATTTCTCATTTATACCTTCCAATTAATTATCTCCTCAACTGTTTAATCTTAAGTTTATTATGTGTAATAAGTGGTATCTGCTTTGATAACAATGCCTTTTCAGTTTTAGATGTTCTAATGGGTTTACTTAGGATTTCTCTCAATTTCTTATTCTCTTTCTATAGTCATAGCCCTTTGTGTATCATTTGGAAAATCTTCTTTGAAATAGTTCTCAACAACATTATTTGTTTATTATATGCACAAGCATACTAGGATGCTGTTTTTTTGTACAGTTCTGCAAGAATATACAGAAAACATTAAACATGCCAATATTCAATATCATAATAACCAGAAAATTCACTGTTTAACATCACAGTCATTGTTGTAGCCTGTCTGAGATGCCATAAAAAAGACTATCGTAGATTAAGTATCTTGTAGCAATGGAAATTTATTTCTCACTATTCTTCTGGAGTTTAGAAATGTGAAATCAAGGTATCAGCAGATTCAGTGTCAGGTAAGGGCATCTCCCTGGTTGATAGATGGTTATATTTTTGCTGTGTTCTTTCATATGTTGGAAGAGGCTGAAGGATTTTTTCTGGGATCTCTTCTGATAAGGGCACTAGCCCCCAAAGACTCTAGCTCTAAATATCATTGCATTATCATTTAAACTTTAATACATGAATGGGGGCAGATAAACATTTAGTCTCCACACATCAAACTTTAATAATTTTCTTATGGAGTAATTAACTTGAAGATCATATTTTCCCATTTTGTGTTACTAAAGTTGTGAGCAATTTGCTGGAGTTAAAAACTCCCGTATTTAATTGTCACATGAATTCTCAGCCAAGGCAGTCTTTGAATGCAAACTACAAGATGCTTTCTCTAGTAACAGAGAAAGCCATCAAGACAGAAGCTGCTAAATGTGCTATTCAAGTGCTTACTTGAGTTGATTTCTGCTTATTAGTCATCAGAAGAAATTTGTATTTGGCAAATCTTAAATATTTATTTTAGTGCAACATTGGCATTGCTGCATTATTGCCATTTAGTGAATCTGTCCCTATATTGTTGTGGTTACTGGTGTCTCAGTTACTCTTCTTTCATTGCTGGGACAAATACCTGACACCCAAAATGAAGGAAGGAAAGGTTTATTTAGCTCACAGTTTCTGGAGGTTTCAGTCCACAGTCAGCTAGCTGGCTCCAAGGCAGAGTGGCACATGGCAGAGGGCAACCTTTTAGGGCAGCAGCAAAGAGCAAGAGAGCAAAAGGTGGTGGCAGCAGCTTAGGTATTTAGCTAGCTTTTCTCCCCTCCTTACATTGTCATGCAAGTTCCCTGCACCAGGGAAGGCGTAGCACCCAGAATAATCAATCACAAACTCCTGAAGCTGCCCCATGACTGCATGAGGCTTTGGGGAGGGGGGACAGCTAGGCACACACCTTAACAACTGATTCTCTTGCCTTACTTCTTCTCACATGTGCTCAGATACGGTTTGCAGGCCTGCATTCCCTCTTGCTCCTTGCTGCATGCATATGCCCCACTTTGATTGAATTATAACACACACACAATAAAATACAAAGCTGTGTTTAGTTTAGTAGGCTTTGATAATCGTTTATATTATATAGCTGTCACACAAACAAGATACAAGGCATTTCTATCATTAGAAAAGTTTCCCTCGTGTTCCTTTCTGATCAGTTTTCCCCCATCCTACACATTCCACCTCAGAGTAACCACCTTCTGATTTCTGTCACCATAGAGGCATTTTGCTTCTTCTCATATAAGTGCTGCCATGCACTCAGACTATCTTGATGCACCTTCATAACATAGCTTTTTTTTTTTTTTTACATCTCCATGTATCCCTTAGGACCTTACTGTGGCCCCTCAGGTCTTACTCTGACACCTGAGGCTCCCATCCCAAGGTGGGGTTTGTTATGAGCCTTCCCATGCCATCTCTGGCCACCCATTAATTGAGGACAAGGGGCAGTGCTGCTTTTCCTGGTCCTAGCCGCCTGCCGCATGGCGAGTACTGGGATTCTTGCCAGCTCTCAGACTCCTACCTGTCTTACCTGCTTCTGCACCCAGAGCCACGTCATGACTTGCATCTCACACTCTGCTTACCTCTCACTTGCATAGATGAGCATGTCCTTGGACGGTACAACATGTTTTTTTAATTTTTTAGAGTATTTTGTTCATTACTGTTGTGGTTAGAAAAATAAACCTTAATTGGAAGTCTTCAGTTCCCTTGATTCTCTCAAAGTGTCAATTTAGTGTTAATATATCCCTAACATTTCTCTGTTACTTATCAATTTTCTCAAGTAGCGCTTTCTGCAAATGATGGTACTGAGGTCAAATTTAATAAAATTGTTTTTATCTGCTTGCAATGCCTGTCAAAAAAAAATCAATAAAGTAAAATTGTTTTCATATAATTTATTTAATGTATTTATAGTTATTTTCTATGTATTACATGTGATTTTTTTCTATTTTCAGCGATTAGATACTTGTTACAAATAGTACTGATTTTTCTATTTGTGATCATCATATAAAACTTGCTTTATAACTGATTTCACTATGTTTAAGTGCCTTAGTCTATTTCAAGGGAAACATTAAATAGTAATTTAACTGATTCTTTGAAAAGAGAGTGTTGGGGAGCAAAATGAGTAAGCAGTTATTAACATTGTCAAATACCTGCCAGTCTCCAATTACAGCTAGAGAAACTGAGACTCAAAGTAATTAAGTCTGTTCTTCCAGGCCACACAGATAATTAGAGATACATGATGCACCAGAGCCCACATCTTCTGCCTCGTCCACTCCCCTTAGTGTGTTCTTGGACTTCCCCCAGAGCCCTGCCTGTAGACAGACAGATCACTGTCCAAAACCACTCCCCATCACTGACATTTTTCTTCTCTACTCTTGCAGACACTAGAAGCACATCAGAGCCCAAGAAGAAGAAGAAAAAGAAGAAGAAGTTCTCCTGCGCAGCCAAAGAGGATCCCACTGGGTAAAACATCGTTGGTCACTAGAGAGTATAAAGCACTCCCAAGAAGGCTGTGGCTTTATTAAAGATATGCTCTGATTCTTGCCTTCAAAGCATTCCAGATGCTCAATGACTCATTACCCATTATTTGCCTCAATCTAAATTTTTTAGGCTTTAAACAAAAACAGACTAACCATCTAAGTGAAATCAGTGTTAGCATACCTATGAGGTGTATAGTGGTGTGGATCATGTTTGAGATACACACACATGCCATTAGGTGACATATGGGGTGGACTCTTTGTGCAGAACCACACTGACCAGATTGGAGAAAGTGGGCCTAGAGAGGTGCTCCTCTTTGGAGCCCCTAAGGCTGAACTGTGTCTCATTTTCAGGACCAAGATGGCCTCCAGCACCTCAACTTCCTCAACGATGAAGAAGGGGGTGAATACTTCTTTGACTCTCCCAGGAAGCAGACCAATGAGTCCAGAAGAGCAGATTAATGTGATGTTACAGCAGGAGATGGAAATAGAAAGTCACGACAAAATCCCATCTGAATTAGACCTGGAGGTACATTCTTGCTGTCCCATTTCATTCTGTTAAAGTATTACTCTTGGTGTCTAAGTGATTTAATCTGAAGGAAAATAGCAGAGCAACCTTTGTTTTAAGAATAGCAAAGTCCAAATGGAATGATAGACTGCTAAGTGTGTGTGTGTGTGTGTGTGTGTGTGTGTGCATGTTGAGAGGGAGAGGGAGAGAAAGAAAGAGAGAGAGAAACAGACAGACAAGACAGACAGACAAATAGACCGACAGACATAGAGAAAGACGAGGAGGGAGAAAGGGAAATACTGGATTTAATAAGTCTTGGAAATTGGTGTCTTTGAGTTCTCTTAGAACATAGATTGTAAAATGTTGGCCCATAGGCTAGAGTTACTGGTTTTGCCAAACAAGAAACAGGATACTGAGTTCAGTTTGAATTTCAGATGAACAGTGGATTTTTTTTTTTAGTGTAAATAAATCTTAGTGTGTCTTGTGTTTCTTCTGGCAGCCCTATTACAGCCAAATATGCCTTGTAGATTTTTTTTTTTATAAAATGAGGGAAATCTCAAGTTAGATTTTAATCTTTTCTTCAAAAAGCTAAAATATTTGGAGTCTTTTATTAAATGAAAAATACATTCTCCCATTGGTCATCAACCTCATCACTGTTTGCAGTTTTGTTATATTCAACTAACTTTCACTTCTTACTTGCTTTCTGACAAAGCTTTAGGACAAAGACTAAAAGACAAGCAGTTTGTGGGCTTATTGTATGTAGCAAAGCACTTCGTAACAAAACTCACAGTAACTGAATATTGCTCTCAGAAAAATTCTCCTACACTCTTAGGCTGCTTGAACCCAGGTAAGACCTGGAGTTACCATGACTAGCCCCATTGTCCAGATTTGGAAATTGGAGCACAGATAAATTAAGCAAAATGCCCAAGGTTACAGAGTAAGAGACAGCACTAAGACCTAACTAGCTCTGGTTGATACCACATGTCTGTGCTCATAGGAGCTAGGCTGCATTTCTCAAATGCACCTGCAAGGAAAATCACCTAATGTGTTTATGAGATCCCTTCAGCTCCCTAAAGAGGGCCTGAGCATCTTCATTTTAATAAAACCTACCCTATCTCCCATCCTGGCTTTTGTTAAAGTCAGGGAAATTTGGTCATATTGTTGTGTGCAGAAGAACTTGACTCATGCTGGTTTGACTTAGGATTTGTTTGACTTTACAATGAGGTAAAGGTGATATGCACCAGTAAAAAGCATATTTCGAATTTTGATATTTTCCTGGGCTAATGATATGCAGAATGACCCTTGCCAGTTATATGTGGTAGTGAGCTGCAACTACACAATCACAAAGAGACACAAGTGATACTCTACAGTGTGTTGTGTTACTAAATTGGGAAGTTCTGTAGGTTAGTGTGTTCAAGACATTTTCAATTTAGGATTTTTGCCATGAGTTAAGAAGCTTCTGTATAAGCTGCTTCCAGTAAGTTTGGGGAGAAGGGAGGTGCAGTTACTGGCAGCAGCCTTTTTTGACCACAGATAGCTGGCATTGATATATAAATTTCAAGCCATTTCCACAAGTTATGCTGCTCATTGTCTGAAATTATTCCTTCTGTCTGAAAATGTTTCTTCCCAGAGCAGCCAGAAGCTTAGAGCCAAATCCTACATAGACAAAACTTTCTGAAATCCCTGGATTGCAGTGGGCAATTTTGTTTAGTTTTTGTGTTTGCTTTACTTTCTAAACTCAAAACCTGATGTTTGGATTAGAACTATCCTAAGTGTCATCTAGATGTTGGAAAGATGTTCCTCGTTGACCACTGTAAGCCACAGATCAACATGCTTAGTGGAGGATCATTACTTCTCAGGAGGGTGAATTATTTCAGCCCATTTTAGGAGCTTATTACTACTTTTTAAAGGTCACCAGACATGCATCCTTTGTCACTGGCCTTTGTACTGTCTCACTGCATGGTATTTGACAAGTTTTCATCATGCCCCACAGCAATCTCCCTGGCTTTAGCTGAATCTTCCAGAATCCTGGGGAAAACCCATTTCATTGCACTGAGTGTAAAGCAATAGAGCCTGAAAGCAAGGTTGTAGTAGACGAAGGGTGAAGCTGGGTGCTGTGTGAACAGGTTTCTTTGTCAGCTGATTGGTGGGACAGGTGGCAAGGTACCCAATCCTGATTATCTTGCTGGTGATTTGTTTATGGAAGAGATACTATTACTATTTGACCAATGGAATCCGAAAAGATATGATTGCCCCTCAGGAGGATGGAGTGATGATTCAGATTTCAAAGCTGATTTCTAGCAAGCTGCTGACAAGTCCCTCCTTGGAACCCCTACTAGTTGCCCTTGTGGATGAAATGGAAAATGACTATTACAACAGCCTCATGAAAAGCATTGGTAAGACGGGGCACAAATGGGCAGAGGGCTCCTATATGAAGGAACCACCTTCCATTGTTCCACTGAGAAAACCCTAAACATCCTTTAACTGTTCATTCCAAAGTTCTCTCACTCCAGCAGCATCACTGATGTCTGTAATAGCTCTTCTCACTTTAAAGTACATCATTACCCAAGGATCTTGTTAAAATGCAGATTTTGATTGAGTAGATCTGCCTTGGGGCACAAATCATTATCCTGCATTTCTAACAAGTTCAGTCATAACTGACAGGAAGCAACATTATGGGTAGCAGGAGCCTATTTAAACTTTGAAATTTAGTCCAAACCACTGTATCTTCTCTAAAGTGATTTTCTCATCAACCCTCAGTGGGCACTGCATTTATAACACTTCTTGTTTCTGCTTTTGACTCCTGCTATACAAGTTCTCCCATGCCTTTATTTCTCTACGGCGTTTCACACTGGCACTGTTTTTTTCATTTCCCGTGGGTCTTGACTCCTTGTTAGGCCTGTGGCCCTTGAATGGAATGGATGCATGTTGATTCTCCTTCCACTCATCCTTAGCCATGGCTTCTGCACGTGCTAAGTCAGTGGAAAACATTTGGTGCTGGGTGAGTGTATGAGGAGCATCAACACAGAGCGTGATCCTCATACTTCATACCTTGTGATCTCATCTACCAAGTTACCTAGTTTCTTTTTGTTGTTGTTGTTTTAATGTTTCTCACTAAATTTCTATTGATATCAGTGTAATTGCTTGTTGTCTACTATACAGACACCGGCTTCTGTGAATACGCCTGTCAGGTCCTTCACTTCTACCTCCAACTTGCTCCTCCAATTTCGTCACCTGTAACTTCACCATTTAGCCTGATATTTCTGCCACAGCATAGCTCACAGGTCTTTAAGGAACAGTGCTGGTGCTTTACCTCCTCACATGCTAATCCCTCTGCTCCCATGCTTGTCCTGTCTCTCCCTGGCTCACAAGCTCACATTCGTTTATGGTCCAGCACACATTACTTCTTTTATGAAACTTGCCCCAGTCTTTCTTCCCTTAGCACAAAAAGCTTTGGTTTCTAAATTTCCACTTGTGAGTATCTAGTGCTAGCCATTATGTTGATTTGGGGGGTAACTATCTTAGTGTGACTGACTAAGGAGCTACCAAAGTACATTGTCATATAGGGTGCTGATATCATTTCACTGTTCTGAGTGTTTTGTACTGTGAACTTTCATTCCTCTTCTCCATGAAGCACTTTCAGAAAGATTCTACAAGTCCTAGGGACTACCAGTGGGAACACTATGACCTTACAAATGAGGGAGCGTTTCCAAGTGTACATGGCCAGAAGCTCAGTTGCTTTATGAGTCCTGTGATAAAAGCACAAGAAGTTAAGCCAGTTAGTGTGTTAAATCCTTGTAATCCCGGCACTCTAGAAGGCTGCATGCAGCAGGAGGGTTCCAAGTTTAAACCCAGCCTGGGCAATTTAGTGACTTAGTGAGACCTTGCCTCAAAATTTTACAAAAACATAAATAAATAAATGCTGAGAGTATAGCTCAGTGGAAGGTTCTGCTTTCAGTCCCCAGTACTGAACAACAAGCAAGCCCAGGATGTTGACATCACTACCTAATGACAGGTGCTTACCCTCTTGCTTTTAGTTGATTACATCCTCATGGACCCAGTGGAGAGGAAGAGGCTCCTCATCAAAAGCATCCCCCGCCTTCTTCCTCGCAGAGTGATCCGGGCACCGGTGCCCTGGCACAGTGCCTACAGGAGTGCTCACGAGTGGAACGAGGAGCATCTGCACACAGTGAACCCCATGGTGCTCATCCTGAAAGAGCTGTGGTTTACAGAGTAAGAAAGGCCTCCCCCCCGCCCCCCACACCCTCTCTTTCATTTCCTCCACGAATGAGCAAGCTGCTAGGCAGGGCACAGCCCGAGTAGCCCTGAGCCTGTAGCAAAATGAAATGAACAAAGCTCTTAGCTCAGAACTGCAAAGGAAGTACGATTGAGAGCCACAGCTTAAGTGGCCCGCACTGGTGCGCCCCGGGCCCCAGCGCCTGTCTGTAAGCAGGGGAGCAGGCGGAGGGCACATGCTGGGGCCCGTCTGCTCGGATCTCAGCCCTGGCTCTGCTGTTGCATAGGCAGTGTGGGTTGCTAGAGCACTTTCCTTGTCCTCCTTTCTCGGGATTTTGGGTAATGAGTTCTCACTTTATGAGGTTGCTAGGAGGAATAAATAATGGGTCACACAAAGTACTTAGAATTAGGGCCAGGGAGGTAGCTCAGCAGCACGAGTGCCTGCCTGGCAAGCACAAGGTCCTGAGTTCAGTTCCCGGTTATAAAAAAAAAAAAAAAAAAAAAAGGGCACAGTATTTGCATATAATCTACAGACCATCCCATACACCTGGGGTTCCTTGTAATATCTAGCACAATGTAAACATCTTGCAAATAATTGCTGTAATGTCTAGGAAATAATCATTTGTTTCTCAGATATTTTTCACCCGAAGCTGGCTGAATTGATGCCCTTGGATCCCACAGATCTGGAGTCCAACTGTAATTCACATTCCACAAGACCCATGCTTTTAAGGTGCACAGTGGTATACTCCTTATTGTACTTGCAAATGTTTGTAACCTTTGCCACTGGCTGGAATATTTTCATCACTCCTTACAGAAACCCTAAGCCAGTGATTCTCAACCTTTCTAATGCCGTGACCCCGCAATGTAGTCCCTCATGTTGTGGTGACCCCAAACCAAAAAATAATTTTGTTGGCTACTTCAAAACTGTAATTCCAAATAAATAACATTTTCCAATGGCTTTAGGCAACCCCTGTGTTTTGGCCGTTCGACCCCCACCAGGGTTGCGACCCACAGGTTGAGAACTGCTGCCCTAAGCCCACTAGCAGTCGTGCTCTGTTCTTCCTTCCTGTCAGGCCCTAGCATCTGCTCACATGCTTTCTTTCTCTGAATACTGGGTATTCTGGAATTTCATAGAATGAAATCATATAAAATATGACCTCTGTGGTGTCCCAAATTTCCTGGTCAAGGAGATTATGGGACCTCAGAGGAAAGGGATGAATGAACTGCAGTGCGTCTAAGGAGAGTCACCCAGAGAAAAACATTCTCTCAGGCTTTCACAGAAAGCAAAATGGCCAAGCAATGGCCGTGACTCATCCCAAAGGCTGACACTAACAA